>JAFEJD010004759.1:0-28854 GCA_018296065.1 Blastomyces percursus
GCCTTCAAATTCCGCCCTCAGGGCCTGCTCCAGGCCTGAAGCGTATGCCTTGAGATCAGCTTCAATTTCTTGTCTAAAAGGGCTGAGAAGTTTCCCTTTTAGGCTTCCGGGGGGTTCATAGGGGCTCCAGGGAGTGGGCCTCTTCCTGGGCTTTGTGGGCCGGGGACCGCGGCGGCGTCCGCGCAGAGCCCAGCTTCAGGCTGCGCTGAGGGGGTAGCCGGAGGGCCTTCTGAGGCTTCTGAGCTCTCAGCCATAGGCAGAGAGGTTTCGGAGGTTAAAACAGTATTCAACGAAGGGTCAAGGAGATAGAGCTTTTTCGAGGCGAGTCAGGGTGATATTCGTTCGATTGTGTCCGCCTATTCCTCGTAAGGCTTGAAATAGCTAGAGCAAGTTTTCCACTTTGGCTGAGTTTCAAANNGTATTTATATTCTTGTGCGGAGGGCGTACTGGAAGGTAGCTGTTCGGCACTAAATCCTGGTGGGGTGGGTGCCTAATTAAGGCTAGTTGATGTAACCCTCTGCCTTAGGCTTGACGATAATTCGCTATATCCGTTAGTACTAATCCACCTTTTTAGCACCTAAGATTTGGTTATTAATACCCGGCAACTCCCGAAACTGTTGCCCTAAGTTTGACGACGACTCGCTATAGTACAGGTCGGAAGTCCCCGTCCTGTTTTATTAAGGAAAACAGTGGAAATGGTTAAATTGAGGCCTACAGGATTCGAACCTGCGACTCTCTCAGCACACACTCTCTAGAAACGCTGTTTAAAGAAGCGCCTACCGGGCGCAGTCAACTAACTACCTACGCCACGGGCCCCGATCTGCTTTCGTTGTTACAAAGTGAATAATAATGATTTGAGCATAGTGAATCTTTTATTAATCTATCTCTTATAATTTAATATATCTTTTAATTAATATTTCTTATCAATTAACTGCTTTTTTTATCAACATTTATAAGTAATTTAATTCAAATTCTTTACTCTGGATAATGAAATTAATATTTTGAAATATTAGAGATTTTATGAGATCTTCATCTTATTAATTAATCAAAGTATTTATTAAAAAACAACTTTGTAAATTCATTAAATTGTAAGACTGAACGAACCGCTTAAATTCGTCCGCCACAATATCTCAGGCTTAAACTGTTGGAGCATACATTCGTTATCTTAGTCTTCTAGCTAGGAGGATCGAGGCAAGGACTGCCTTTATGGCAAGTCCGGTGAGGAACAACCTAAAGACCGAGAACGCTAACCTAAAGCGGTGCCAAGACCGCGCTATTGACAATCGGGGCTAGTGTCTTGGCGCGGCGCACCAACATAAACTAGCTGACCATCTCCACTCCAAGACCGTAGGGGCAACCAAGCATTACCATTGCGCAAAGGTTTGATTGTTCCGCTTCATCGCAGTGGCACATGAGAAGCGCTCCAATCTCTTTCTGTCCTCTTCCTCTTGTACAGGCTTCTCTTTTGGTCCCGGCAACGGCTTTCCACAAGCCCGCCAGTTAGCTTTTTCTCGAAGCTGTCTTCTGGGTAACGAGGAGTGCATGAATGATT
This sequence comes from Blastomyces percursus, assembly GCA_018296065.1. Lineage (NCBI taxonomy): Eukaryota > Fungi > Ascomycota > Eurotiomycetes > Onygenales > Ajellomycetaceae > Blastomyces > Blastomyces percursus. Next base: position 1,553 of record JAFEJD010004759.1, read on the forward strand.
TTACTGGTGTCCGATAGACAACGGTGGAAAAGGGGGAACTTTGTGGGAAACGACCGATGAATTTGAAACATGAAGACTTGTTTGAGCAAACACCTTCTTTTGTTTACCCTTATCTGAAAGATATGGTATCATTTGTCGGTCATGCTAAGTCTGCCACCATCTTCACCCCCAGGTTCATCCACCACCTCTTGTGGTAGCAAAAGAGGTTACATTTCGATTGGTCTACCCTCCTCTGCTGCCTCAATCAACAAGTCATCGCACCATCCGAATCTCAATGATCGCGGTCTACACTTGTTGTCCTTGGATCAAGATCCGCTTCCCGCGATGTCAGCGCCCAGCCGCGCCCCACCAACGTCCACCTCCTTCTCCTCATTCCGCAGCGTTTCAGCTTGCAACCGATGTCGTCTTCGCAAAAATCGCTGCGATCAGAATCTTCCTCGTTGTCAATCATGCAAAAAGGCTCGGGTACACTGTGTTGGATATGATCCTACTACAAAGCGGGAGATACCCCGTAGCTACGTGTTCTTCTTAGAGTCCCGCTTGGCATACTTGGAAAAATTGCTTGTGGATAATGGCATAGAGTTCAGACCACCACAACCGTATGAGGGAGAGGCTGAATTGGAGAAGGTAGTGGAAGACAAATCTGTATCCTTTTCACATAAATCAGCTCCCGAACCAGATGCAAGTGGAGAATTGCGACCCCCGCTTGATAAAAATACGACAAGCCAGGAAAAGGCGTCTGTGGCCGGAAGGGATTCAAGTTCCGAAGTCAAGCGTGAAAGAGAAGGGGAGGATGAACCGGTATCAAGTTCTGCATCGAAGCCGGGCCAAGAGGATAATCCGGAGCATGATGCGGATAACAAGCGTCAATCTGATGAAGCCAAACATCGTATCGATAATCTGGTATCAAATATTGGGATGGTATCAGTTCAAGGCGCTTCGGATCCGAGATATCTTGGTTCCACCTCTGGAATCTCATTTGCACGAGTTGTTTTCTCAGCAGTTAGAAACTCTGTTTCTACGAACTCAACTGATCGCGGGACTCTAAAACCCGGAGAACGCCAGGCAGCAGGAAGTTTAGGTGCAAACAACGGTTCAAGTTCTATGCGTGATTCCATTTTTGGGTTGCAGGCTAGACCGACAACAAAGAAGGCGCCTTTCCCGGATCAAGCGGTCGCAGAACGGCTTGTGAATTTGTATTTCGAGCACGCGAACCCACAAATTCCAATACTACACAGAGGGGAATTCATGGAAGTTTTTCAACGATTATATTCAACCGATCAGGGAAGGCGATCCTCTCGAGACCTCTACCTTCTTAATGTCGTGTGTGCTATTGGAGCAGGTATAATTTTCAATACCAAAAGTGACGTTCGAGTACATGACGATGAACCCCAACAAAGCCACAAGAGATCACCTACATCCCCTTCCCATAAACGGCAGAAGTTATCTCTTCAAAACTATCAACCGGAGGAATACCATGCTTCCGCTGTTGTGGATTTAGAGACTTTTCTTGGGTCATCTCAACACTCCGACGGTTTCGGCGGCCTAGAAGAACTCCAGGCGGTGTTACTTTTGGCCAGTTTTGCCCTGTTGCGGCCTGTCGCTCCTGGCCTGTGGTATATAATAGGTGTGGCAGTGCGCCTGGCCGTAGACCTTGGGCTACATTATGAGGATGGAACCGGAATTGATACTATTAGTGAGCAAGAGGAGACTGCCCGAAAAATGAAATCCAATGGTGTCCAGGGCGGCAAATCCGGACAAGACGGTAAAATGAGATTGAAAATCAGCTCTCGGGAGCGTGGGCGGCGGGAATGGGTTCGGGATCTGCGTAGGCGATTATGGTGGTGCACCTACAGCTTTGACAGGTTGGTCAGCACCTGTGTTGGACGGCCCTTCGGAATCACTGACCAGGTCATCACAACCGAATTCCCTTCGCTTCTGGACGATAGGTACATCACTAAAGCGGGATTCCTCCAGTCTCCGGCAAATACAACGAGTTACAAACATGTCTCTCAACACTACTTCAAACTTCGTCTTTTACAGTCGGAAATTCAACAGGTACTCCAACACCAGCAAGCAACGATGGCGAGGAAGATCGGCAAGAACCGCAATAATTCGTTCATGCATACAAAGCTCCCGTCGCCGTTCCTAGCTAATTTTGATTCATTTCGTTCGTGGAGGCGAGATGTCCATGGCCGCTTGTCGGATTGGAAAGATTCCACCCCGATGCCTCAACAGATCGGGGTTCAGTTTTCCGTTGAGTTTCTAGAGCTCAATTATTGGCAGGCGGTCATCATGCTATATCGTCAGAGCTTGGTCGTGCCTGCTCCGTTTGCTGGCGAACATAACCCCTCTGACGATGTGTCGAGTCCGTCGATGACTAATATTGAGGATGCGGAGGATGAGGACGATATTTACCTTAACGTGGCGGAGGCTGGACAGAAAGTTCTAAGGATATATCGTCATTTACATAGGGTTAGGTTGGTAAATTATACCTACTTGGCTACACATCATCTTTTTATGGCTGGTTAGTTTTACTCTTTTCCGCGTTTCTTATTTGGTTCAACAAGCTCTTGTATGCTTTGCTAAAATAGGAATAGGAATATCATTTCTATATGCGATTTGGCATTCACCTGTTGTTCGAAGCCGGCTGGTAAGCGAGATATCTTCTCTGTGCAAATCGGGTTAGTTGACTGACAAAACTTGAAATAAAAAGACTTTAGATGAGGTCGACTTTACGATTCTTGCCGCAACATCCGTTCTGGGCGATCTTATGGAGAAATGTCCGCCTGCCGAAGCCTGTCGGGATGCTTTTGAACGTATGAGCAAGGCAACTGTTCAAATGTGTCTCTCTACTACTGGATTTGGCTCTGATGCGGTTACTTTTGGAGCATCTTGGCTGAGAGCTCCAGGAGAGGCTGTTCGATCCAATCCTACCCTAGAAGCGATGCAATCTTGTGAAGAACAACAATTTTCATCGATATCTGTGAGGACACCGCAGCAACGACAACAACAGCAACCTGACCAACGACAACATGGGCTCTTCCGGCCGCAATACGACATGGGACTCCAAGACATTTTCCCTGAATTGATGAGTGAAAGTGGCCATCATCCACGGTCACAATACGGCGACAATGGCGACCGCATGCCCCAGCGCTCCGTGCGAGCGAGCCAATACCCATCCCAGCAATTCCAAGGCCGGCAGCCCTCTACAGCCACGCAAGTCAAGTATGATAATGCGGGCTCGTCGACACAACAATCAAACTCCCAGCGTCATCAACCGCACCGGCAGCAGCACCACCACCGCCAACAACCACAGCAGCGTCGCCGGCAGCAAGAATATACTTATCCAGCTCAACTGCAACAGCAGCAACACCCCTACGATCTCCACCAAAGAACCAGCACCAGCCCTTTAACGCCTCTGGCCCCGCACAGCGGTGACCGGGAATACTTCTCCCCCAACCAATTCCTAGATATAGTTTCGCCCACGCACACCACTAGCCCGGACACCGGCATCGCTCATAACCAAGATAGCATTGCCAGCAACAACAATAACAACAAGCATAATCTTCCCCCAACTGTCAGCAGTGGCTCAGACGGAACCACTGATATCAATATGGACATGTTTTCGGTCCCTGGTTTTGGGGACGCCTCATCATTAGTGGGCGACAGCGGACCGAATGTGGTGGGTACAGGTCTAGATTTGGGATTCGGCATGGCGATCGATTTCCAGCACGATTGGAGCGAGGGGGCTGGGTATGATTTGTTTGATGGGTTCTTTTTTGGGGCCGTTGGGAGTGGTGCTGCGTTTGATCTTGAAAATGGGGATATTGGGGATGCTAGCAATGATGGAAATGGGAGTGGGAATGTGGAAGTCAATGCGAATGAAAGCAATAACGTCAATGGAAGCATTGAGGAGGATATATGAAAATGCGGGGAATTAAAATTTACCTATATCTTCCTGCGCATGTGTCTATTCAGCTTCATTGGATGAATGGTTTGATGATATATTAGATTGTCGATTCCATTCCCACCCATGTATATACGTATTTATGATTGGACGCTTGTCTTTTCTTTTCTTATGTTTTTCTTTTCTTTTCTTTTCTTCTTTTTTTCTTTTCCATACTTTCCTATTTGACTTTCTCATCTCATCGCAAGTTTATATGAGCGCTCTATGGTATTTATACGCTTATTGATGAGGGAAACTAGTCACTTTTTACTGAAGCTAGGGTTTTATTCTTTTATATATGAAAATGCTAAATTACATTCCTAATTGTTCTTGTGTTCAAAATATATGTACCTAGGTCTTAGGTCGAGATCGTTGGCTTTTCTCTAATTTAACAATCGTTTCCATATTATCCCCTCCAAGCAATGATCCCAACGGCCAGCTCTTCAAATACGCAAGAGAAGGAAATTATGTTCATCCTGCTGCCCAAGTCTGCAGGAAATAATACTCTGTAGATATGTCGAATCAAAACTGCAAATCCCCGAGCTTAACAACAACATAGTATTCTTCTAGTCCCATGATTCTCGTTCCTAAGGGACCGGTGGCATTCCAGCAGCACTAGGCTCCGGCCTAAGCTGACGACAGTGTAACAATATCCAGATCTCACAAAGTGTCTAGGAGCAAACTGTCCAGGGTGGAGACGTTGGAGAGAATATGACCGTCAGGTTCGCGTAATAATTGCTTAGGCGAGGATATATCCGATGGGTTAGGAAGGTAAGTGAATGAATGATTCGGCATTCATACGTTCGTTATTAGTTAGTACTGGGAAGTAATCTATAGTGTGTGACCTGCTGCTGGGAAAAACCGTATTTATCCGTTTTTTCTAGTCGTGGCATCCAGATACGTTTCTCCATGTCCGGTCATTTTAAGTAGTTTTGGTAGGTTTGGGGAAAAATCCTTGTCTTAGTGGAAAATTTATGTTGAATGCTATTGTGGTGTCAAGGAGACACTCAGAAAGAGCATGTAAAGGTGCTCCTAGAGTCTGAAAAACCTGAAATTGAGGGAGGGATTGCCTATTTATAAGCGATCTGTTGAATTGCTTCTTGTATCGTCTCATACATGCTCCGCCTCCAGTCCATGAGATTCTGTCATGGATTCCAGATGGGATAAAATATTTATCTAAAAAGGCATATATATGTGCAAAAGTAATCAATTGTCAGCGAGCAATGCTAAAACCAAAATCTGCTGTCAAATGCACCAGCAACAGCTACGTAAGATGTAGAGAGAGTGGTTAAACTGCGCTGTCCTATGGATGAAGGTTGATAAATAGGGCTAACTTAATCTGTGAGGTTCGACTTCATCCAGACTTCTCCATATACAGTACAAAATCGCAAACAACGACAAAAGAGGGAGCGGACATCACAGTGCTAGGACGTCCTCACCCGCCTTCTCTCATCTACCCTAACCATCCTCACCTCCACTATCACCCTTGAGTTCTCAACAGGAACGACATAGCTCCAGGCACGCCAGTTATCCCCTGAGCCGACTGAGGATCATGCGAATTAGCCTCTACTCGAATCCCGTCTCTCCCTGGAGTAGCTTTCGTGCACGCTCTGCATTCTTGGACCGAGTGTGAGCTGTTTGCTGCGAGTACTGTACTGCTACCTGACAAGCAGCGACAACGCCCAACCAGCCTCAAAATATCGTGCCAGCAATTAGACCCACCTCACCTTGTAACGTCTCCCAACCCCCGTCTACATAAATACTTGTCCGCCTCCCCCGTCTTGGGTTTTTGAACCGTTCTTGCTGCCTCTCGATTTATTTTGCCTCACTTTTCAAACGATTGCTTTGTGGTCTGCTAGACCATCGGTTGGACCGACGGGAGATCCCTCTGTTCGTGTGACGTACTGGCGTCTTTGCTAAATATTTGACAGGTACAGGAAAGAAAAACCGAATAAAAAATAAATAGATGAAATCTTGCTTTTACCACGTTAATGACACATTTAACATTGACTAATTATTGCTCTGCTTCTCTAGTCGTCTGCATACCGTGCGCCATCGAGCAATAATTGTCGCAATCTAAAGCCGAGCGTCTAGGAATTTCTGGTCAACAGAGGCAACTCTATATTGGACTCATCGTTTCAGAAATTCACTTTTTGAGCGTTGGATATGGGCGCGCGTTTTGCTTAACAAACAATAGGCTTATTACGTGGGGATAACGCGCGCCAGAAGGGAAGCGAAGTGCACGACTTTTCTCTTTATGCTACCCAGAGCTATTCTTTGGACAACGATGCGCGCCTATTTCCCCTTTGATCAATGATAAAACGCCGCCTTTTCCTACATTTTACCATCCAACCCGACCGTTGAACCGCAGTCCCTCGGAAGTTCCTTTCTTCTACCATTGTAGCGGGGGTCAGACTGAACTGTGAGAATGGTGAAGGCAGACATAAAGAATGACTACTATGCCGATCTGGGTCTTGACCCCAAAGCTGAAGAAGACGAAATACGGCAAAGGTATAGGAAACTAGGTGGGAGACCCGCACCCAACGTTTGTTTATGCTTGCGTGACCGGGACTCGAGGAGAGGCTAACATAACTCCGCTTCTCTTTTACAGCATTAAAATTCCACCCGGATAGGAATCCCGGGAAAGAACTCGAGTTTAATGCCAAATTTCAATCCATCCAAGCCGCATACGAAATCCTTATAGATCCTAAAGAACGATTAAAATACGATACTGGCAGACTTCGTGCGGGATATGGTAAGTACTATGGCCCGCCCAGAGCAAGCGCGCCTCCTCGCCCGCAGTTTTCCCAGCCAAACCACTCCCAACCCCGACGTGCACCCACGCCAGCAAATCATCCTAGAACCACTCCAAATCCACCCGGTCAATCTAGGGGAACGTCAACACCCGGTACACAGCCGCGAAGGCCTAGTGAGCCGAATGCCCAACATCACCCTCAAGGGTTCCCGCACCCGGGATCCTATCCTGCACCTCCTTCTGCTGGTGCGCAAAAATACACGAGTTACGCGAAAGCAACCTCGCAGCCAAAATGGGATAAAAATTACGAGGATATCAGAACCAGGGCGGATGCCTTCCGTGGCTTCCAAGAAATGAAACCGAATCCCAACACAGGTGGATGGTCGGGATTCGATCCAAGAACAGGTCGATCAAATCAATCGGGATCGGCTCCGCAACCCTCTAAGCGTCCTCAATCCGCATATGAGGCATACTTCAACGTGCCAAAGGCATCTCCGCATCGCGCGCATGCAAAGAAGAGACAGGGATTTGCTCCCGCAACTCCAGGTGGAGATGAGCCAATGGCGCAGAATACCTCAGCCTACACCAGTTCTAATAGGGCTCGGGCTTCTTATCCTCATCCACATTTTGAGCCTACGCCTCCACCAACGGCAAAAAAATGGCCACGCCAGGAAGACTCTGTAGATACTAATATGCCAAATCTCCAGAGAACTAGCAGTAAATATGCAATGGCCGGTGGCGAAAAAACATATGTGGCAGGTGCTGGCCTCGGGCGATCGTCAAGTACTAGGGATTCACCTTTTACTGAGTCTGATTCCCGGCCCCGTACAAACCCCCCAAGCCCAACCTCTCCCCAGTCTAATCGTGGAAGGCACCACAGTGCCAGTCCAAAGCTGAAACCGAACCGCGACCGGCCTTTTTCGTCTTCTCCATCATCCAGCGATTCGGGGGAGGTCGATATATCGTCTAGACCAAAACGGACACCACGGAGTAGGATGTTTGCGAAAAGAAACCCTGTGTCTATGGATACCGATGCCGGTAAGGAACCTTTGGGCTGGGCAACTCACAGGGGCTCTTGGCTTTTTTCCGAATCCTCTATGCCCCCGGATAGAACCCCTAGACAAAATCCACGGGGAAGATGGACCCCGGATACTGACTATGACAAACCTCAAGGACAACATTCAAACAATACGAGATTTAACCCACATGGCTCTCACGCACACGTTCCAGCTGCGAAAGTCCACTTTCAGCATGCCTATGCCACCGCAAACAACGCTCCGAATCACGCGACTGGAAACCCTACCCATAACTCAAGGCAATCACATACGCCTAATAATTCTAATAATATGTATGGCCCACCCCATAAGTCCCTTCTTCGCGAGTGGTCGGAAAGATGGGGCTTTATCTCATCGGCTACTGCTACTGATGCCCCTGAACAATCATTCCCACTTTGGGCTTATCCGTCCAGCATCCTACCCCAATTTTCCAAACATCCAAAACTAAGAAAAGAAGGTCATGATCAGAGCTTCGCGTTCCTAGATATGGATGAGATAGCGCATGACAAAGCCCAACCCCAGATTAACCCACTTCATTCAGCCCACATCGAGCAGACTAGGATAAATGCTGACCCAATTTCAATTCCCAGTTTTGTCCCATCTGCAAACAGAAGCACTCCTCTGAATGGCAAACCCAAGAGCAAGAGTCATGAGAGTATCGACGTCACCTTCTCTGCCGCAGACTGGAGCGGCAAATTCCAGCACGCAACCGAATTTTTCGCACCGAAACCCTCCAGAGATCGGTCGAAGTCGTCCCGCGCTCGCGGTAGGAGTATAAGCAGGCCAAACTCTGCAACTCACCCTCGACCCTTCCCGCCACCTGGAAGTGCGGCTCAGAATCAAAAAGAGAACCACAGTAAGTCTTCGTCGGCTTTTATGGAGTCTGGGTTCTCAGTCGAAAAATGGAAGGAAGAAGTTCTGAAGGCCAATATTTGGTCTATTCCCCATAATGCACTACCTCACCAGAGCTCCAATCGCCAGAAAAGTCCTAGAACACAATCAAAACCGGCTGTGAAGCGGCAGCCAACAATACCCAAACCAGCCGCTGTCACGACTGAAGCAGAGGAGGTGAAATCGACGCTGTGGGGTGGAAACACCGATGAGCCCAACCCGACTTTTTCTGAAGGTGTCGAAGCAATGGATATTGATGAAGGGCTCGCAGCCAACAAGCCACAACAGCACCCTATTCCACCAAATACGAAAGCAGACACGACGACCACAAACCCCACAGCTGCAGCAGGAAACAGGCCAACTCCTACGCCATCCAATAATTCTTTAAACCTGAAAAATCTCGCCAACGTTGCACCATTCACCGCAACCAATAGCACGGGCATCAATGACCTCAACGATCTTAGCAGCACGCTCCCATTCGAATCCAGACCGAACGACAACAGTCGAACCCGTCTAACTGTCCGCCCACAAGACCTTGCGCTTCCTAAACCTCCGAAAGCACCCCCAGCCCCGAATTTCTCACCAGCAGATCACCCCCACAAAGCTGAGGTACAGTTAAAATGGGAACGCTACGTGACTGAAGTCAACGCATACATGCACGACTGGAACGTATTCAACCGTACCATGCTCGGTCACTTCAACGCTAGACAGCAAACTGTCGAGACAGGGCTTGCTCCCAATTGGACGAGAGCTGTCGGTGACTCTGCGCGGTTACGTATTAATAATGGCGTTGATTCTACAGGGAAGAAGACCAACAACAATAACAAAACAACGGTGAATAACAGTGACACTGTACGAGACGATGATGATGGCAACGATGCTGATGATGAGCAGTTGGTCGCTGGAAGCGCCAAGGGAGGGTTCAACGCCTACATGCGTGGTGTTAAGGAGGACTTTGTCGTTAGACAGCATTGGGATGTTGCGTGGGAGCGCCACCTGGCCTGTTTGGAGGCGCTGGATGCGACGCGAAGGTTTATGAGGGGTGGAACCAAGCACCGGCCCGTGCCAGCTGGGGGTGGTGTTGGATAATTTGGCTACCCCATGTTTTTTTGTGTTGTTCGTCTAGTCTTTTAATATATATTATTATCAGGTGGCGGGAAGCTGTAGGTGTGGTGGGCCCGAGACACGTACAAGCAGACCCTGTACATATTATATGTTACATATGGTCCATGTTTATATGCGGGCGAATCATGCGTACGGTTTTGGGATTAAGGAACACGGAGAGCCGGGAGAGGGGATAAACACATCACCGACGGCATGGGCAGGAGGCGCACAGTATTTCCACAGACCATCATGGCAGGATTATACTGTTCGATTGGAAGCGAGTGATTTCTTTTTCCCCTTCTTTGATAATTCATATCCCCATACTTTTTGGTCAGCTAGTTATACCCTTGTTTTTGATGGGTTTGGGGGTTAATGTTGGAATCGTAACCGTAGAAGTCCTTGTGCATTCGTGTCCCCGTTACCTCGGGGTCTCTCGTCTCATGTTTATTTACACCAGAGATTTAGTTAGGCTTGGCACCACTTTATTATGTAATCTACCCTAGTTATCCACCAATTAGAGCACAGGATTACACCCTTCCATCCAACAGTTAACAATATGTTTTTTGCCTTTTGTTGATTCTTCTGCGAGCCATATTTTATCTGGGAGTGTCTGATTGTGTGTTCATGGTTCTGTGCGTATGTAAGTTACTTGTATAATGATATCAATTACTATATGGTCTCGTCTGCTCTCCCTGCCCCTGCTAACATGGTACACTTTTAGCTCCTGCTTTCGAAAAGTAGCCCTAAGTCAAGCCCTAAACCCTAACTAGTTTTTTGCCCCTCATGGGAGGAAATTCCTTGCAATAGCTTTCGATGTAATTTTTTTTCCCTCTTTTTTTCGGTTTGAATCCTCGGATAAAAGATACAGATAGTCATTTAGCCAGTTAAATCAATTGCGTAATAAAATTTATCCGTATTCCTTAACTCTGCGCGTAACTATCAGTCGGCCCGGATTGAGTAATTCTCCAATCCCGCGCCCCATTCTTCGCGCCGATTTGCCCCGCCATCGAATCCAAATTCAACTACAACCTCCAATTTATTCTACGCTGTGACTCAATTATCAATCCAATTGCTGACCAGTCATTATCCTTTTGCTATGCCTTACGCTAGCCCACTTTCGTTATTGACTGTGCCCAAATTACAAGCTCAATTGGTTTGAACTTGCTAAATATATTATTATTTCCAACTTTTCATTTCCAGTCACACTTGGAAAACGTGCATTTGCTATATCCTACCGGTGGTTGTGTGGTGCAGGTCAGTGATAGCACCAAAGATAGAGAGAAGAGACAGACAAGATGGTTACCATTGTTCTAGGTGCACAGTTTGGTGATGAGGGTTAGTTCAAGCTGTGTTTTTGTTTTCTATTTTTTTCTTCCCACATCATGTTCTCTTTTGTCAATAATTGTGATCAAATGGAAGCTAACATAAGGGATCTTGTTCCTCAAACAACTCAGGTAAAGGAAAAATCACAGATCTCCTTTCTCAGTCTGCCACACTTTGTTGTCGAGCAGCTGGTGGACACAGTAGGTTTTTAAATTCTCTTCCACTCTCTTCCCTCTCTGCTGCAGAGGTGTAAGTTATTTAAAATAGGAAATGCAAAAAACGACTCACCAATTCCCTCTTCATTCAAAACCTCCAGATGCGGGCCACACAATCGTTCATGATAACATAACGTATGACTTCCACATATTGCCTTCCGGCCTCATCTCACCCGACTGCGTCAGCCTCATCGGTAGCGGAACCGTCGTGCACCTGCCCAGTTTCTTCAAGGAACTAGATGCGCTAAAAGCCAAGGGACTGAAGGACGCCGATAAGCGAATATTCATCAGTGATCGGGCGCACGTCTGCTTTGACCTGCATTCAGTTGTTGACGGGTTGGAAGAGGCAGATTTGGCAGGGAAGAAGGTCGGGACTACGGGGAAGGGTATTGGACCTTGTTATAGCGACAAGGCGTCTAGAAGAGGTGTGAGGATTGGAGAAGTGTTAGTAGAGGCTGTGGTAGAGGGTAAATTGCGGAGTTTGGAGGCGGGTTATCGAAGGCGGTTTGGAGATTTGCAGTATGATCTTGAAGATGAGGTTAAGAGGTTTAACGTATGTCCAAATATCCATCCCCCCTGGTTCTTGATTTTGGGATAGAGACGCCCTGAATTTGCAAAATACAGACTGCTAACATGTGGACACCACGTATGAAAAGGAATACCGCGCAAAACTCCAACCCTATGTCGTCGACCAGATGGCCTTCCTCGAAAAGTACCGCTCTTGCCCATCCGTCCTAGTCGAGGGCGCAAACGCCCTCATGCTCGACATCGATCACGGCACATATCCCTACGTAACCTCCTCCTGCACAGGTCTAGGTGGCGCCATCCAGGGCCTAACACTCAACCCAACCTCCATAAAATCCATCGTCGGCGTAGTAAAAGCGTACACTACCCGCGTAGGCTCCGGCCCCTTCCCCACCGAACAGATCAACGACATCGGCGAAAAGCTGCAATCCGTCGGCCGCGAATTTGGCGTCACGACCGGCCGACGACGCCGCTGCGGCTGGCTCGATATGGTCATGTGTCGCTACAGCAATGCCATCAACCACTACACCACCATCAACCTCACAAAGCTGGATATCCTGGATGACTTCGATGAGATTAAGGTTGCGGTTGCGTATAAGCTGGATGGGAGGCGGCTGGAGTCGTTCCCTGCGCAGCCGGAGGTGTTAGATAAGGTTGAGGTGGAGTATGTGACTTTCCCTGGGTGGAAGTCGAATACCATGGGTGTTACTAGGTGGGAGGACCTGCCGGGGAATGCGCAGCGTTATATCCAGTTCATTGAGCAGGAGATGGGCGGTGTACCAATTAAGTGGATTGGGACTGGCCCAGCGAGGACCCATATGATCGAGCGCGAGGTATAACCCACGCCTCTCAAGGCATGTACCATTTTATTTCTGTGAACGTTTCATTCTAGTTTACCGTACCGCTGTTTCACTATTCTACAATATCTCTTTGTTTTTATGAGCTTAATCTAATAGGTTTCGTTACTCCTTCATACCCCTTTACATATAGATCTCTTTTTGGTTTGTATCGCTTACTCTCAGAATTCCCTTTTTCTTTCTTTCTTTCTTTAAAAAAAAAAAAAAAAAAAGATTTCTATCCCGAGTATCACAGCACCTATTCGAATACGTGTGCTAAAACTTTTCTTTCTCTCCAGTTTTCTTCTGATTATGTCAAATTTTCCTTGGGGTCGTTTGCACTGTTTAGGTCATCTCTATCTTCACGTTTACAGGTTTAACCTTGTATAGACGGATGAGTTGAAGAAACTATATCAATGAAAGCGGGGCAAGGGAATCGTTATACTGGATAGACCTAGATTGGGGATGCATACATATATCAGGTGGGGAATGGAGTATCATCACAATCAAACACAAAGCCTTCTAGCATTCCAAACATGCGATAATTGAACCAAAACTCAAAAATATGGTAAGTGGGAAACGGAATAAATGCTAAAAAACAAAAGGTATTCAAAGTTAGAACAACGATATTCCACTCAATCTGGACTCAAATCACCCTGCCCAATCCTTCGCTGTGGCTCATTTACAGCGGGCAATGCAAAGCCCTTCGCATCCGTCATCATCGCTTTCCGACTAGCCATGGCACGCTCCTGGCGCGACAACAGGTCAGTATCGCGCTTATACTGTCGCTCATTCGCAGCTTCCAGCTCCTTCAGCCTGCGGGACTCAGCCTGTACTCGCCCGTCAAACACACCCTGTTGGATTGCCGCGGATGCCTTTTGGTACTCGATCTGTAGCCTACCTTCCTCCTTCGTGGCCTCTAGCCGAACCTGGTTGAGGGCGCGCTGTTGCTGGAGATCTGCACTTCGCTGCTGGTCTGTAATCCTTTGGCGCTGTGCTGCTGCGGTGGCTTCTAGGCGTAGTTGCAGCGCCGCAGAGTTGGCTGTGGCCGCGTCGCGGTTTTCTGCTACTTCACGATCTTGCTGGATCCGAAGGCTATGTGCTTTTTTCATGACGAGACTTTGCTGTTCCGCAGCTTCTATTTCGCGTGTTAGCGCTAGCTGGTGCTCTTCGTCCTGCTCCTGTAGGCGGCGCTCTCGTGCTGTTCGTCTCCTGTCCTCCTCGAGGATGTCTGCTGGGGCTCCGACCATGTCTGGTGGTTGAGGGCCGTCCTGTCTGTAGAAAACGTCCTTGCATCCGTTGGCCTTAAGGATATGTAAAAGGTCTGGCACATATTCTTTGGAACTCTTTTGAAGACCCTTAGAAATGTACATTGTAGGGGAAAATATGAAGCCGTCCTGAGAATAAAAATTCTTCTCATCGTTAATACGTCTCCAAAGCCCACTAGCTAGGAGCGCTTTTGTAACATTCGTGCAGCTGGTCGGGTTGTCCAGGGCATGCATCAATAGCGGCTTGTGACCTCTATCAGAGATAAGTTCAGCTTTTTCAGCCACGAGAATATCAATCGTCTGCCTGAGTTTGCCAAATGCTGTCGCTGAATCTGCTGACACGTTGAGGCTAAGCTCTGCCAACGCACTCCGACCATCATGGGCCATCGAAGGGAAGTTAGGATCATGGCCATACTCAATGAGCAACTTGACGGCTTCAGAGTGCAATCCACGCGCAGCTTCATGTATGCTTCCATCATCAACACCAGCGTTGGCGTTCAACAAGTGGTGCATGGTTGCTACCTGGCCGCGTTTGCTGGCGTAAAAGAGTGGAGTGCGGCCGGACGTGTCGCATATAGAAACGTCAGCACCGTGTTGGATGAGTGTGTGCACCATGTCCGGTGTTCTCTCCATTGCTGCGATCAATAGGGGGGTCTGATGAGAACCAGTCGATTGGAAGTTCGGGTTTGCTACCGAAGAACATGTTAGACATAGAGAACCAGAACTTCATTCTAAAAAGATTCCACCCTTACCTCCATTTCTCAATAGGCAATCAATAACGTGAGGACTGATTTTCTGCTGTGGTTGAAGAAGAGCCCATAGAAGGAGAGAAACCTGCTCGTATCCTTCTTTGGACTCGATGACATACGGGATAGTTTGATCGACAAGAATATCAGCTTTCAGCAAAGCTTCAAGTATCTTGGTCCCACGTGGCCACTTTCTTAACGCTGCAAATGTGACTGGATCCTGTTGCGTCCCTTCAGCATCATACATATAGCGATTTAAATCTGGAATGCCTCCGGGAATCTGAGTGAACATTTCGATCAACTCAAGGGTAGTGTCTTCTGGCAAATTTGATGAGAGGATAGTGGAGAATGCTGCAGGTAGGTTTGCTGATGATTCAATAGAGCCCAAAAGCATCCGCACAAGCACCGGGCTACACTTTCCAATAGCTAGTTTGAGAGCTCGACCGTCGTCATAGTCGGCGTTCGCCCCGAATCGAAGCAAAAGCTCTACAGAATCCGTAGCTTCAGGGATAACCCCAAAATTTTCGACAGAGACAGCAAGGGCGGAATCAATCGCTTCACCAGCGGCCCCATTTTCTAGAAGTTGTTGGATTACCAATAGACCAGTGGCGGACAGCCAAGTATTGCCCGCGGAAACCAATTGTGAAAAGACGTCATTGACAGCGCCCCGGTTGGAGACGCCCTCTAGTAATAGTTTTAATAAAGCCACATCCATCGATGTAGCTGCATGGATGAGCGGGAGGTTGTTAGAATGATGAACAGAGGCCCCATGCTTGAGTAAGAGTTTTAAAGTCTCAGAGTCAGCGGGACGCTCTTGCACTGCTTCCGTGAGAGCTCCATGGACCTGTGGTCCGTCATAGCCTTCCTGGAGAATCTTGGAAACGTATTGATATCGTTCAGTGCCCTGAAGCGCCCAGCTGGAGTGAAAAGCCGTTTCTAATGCCTCCATGGTCACATCTTGTGCAAGAAGAAGGGTCATGATGTCAAAAGAGCGGGTTTCAATGGATAAGCGAATGGCCTGTCCACGTTCATCATTAACAGAGGCACCAAATTCCAAAATCAATTTCACAAAGGACACATCAGATTTCAATCTCACTGCCTCAGCCAAATATTTGTTCATAAGTTTTGGCATTCGACCTCGACCCGCCTCTAGTAGAATTCTCGCCATGCGATGTTTGGCGCTCGTATCCATTTTCAGTACCGCATCTAGAGCTATACTCAATGTATCGGTTGATGGTGCGTGATAAACGAGAATCGCTAATTGTTTGTCATCGGAGTTTTTGATCGCTTTTTGGACCACAGCGCCGTTGTTGAAGTTCACGTTAGCCCCGTATTTTAACAACAGCTCCACGAGCGATGGGTGGCTCCAGGGCTGTTTTTGAGCAGTTACGAGGCCAGAGTCAAGCGTCTCGCCTTTGATACCTGCAGCAAGAAGCCTGTGGCACATATTGTACTGCAGCGCGCAGTCCTGAAGACTGATTGCTATGGGGAAAGCAATATTTAAGCTCGTATGGGATGGATTGTATGTCAGGAGCAGTCGAAGGACGTCGGAATTTCCCTGTTTGGTTGCCAATTCGATCGATTTCCCGTTGTTGCAATTCACGTCAGCAATCCCTTTGTCAAGAAGTAGCTGCAGTAAAGGTATGTCCACAGGTTTTTCATTGATCACATATAGGAGACCTTCATCGACAAGAGGACCACGTGCGCCTGCGGAAACAAGCAGGTCCAGTACAGTGAATCGGAGATCGGAATTTGGTAAGTTAAGGGCAGGGATAATTCCCTGAGCGAGGGACGCTGGTGAAGGAACCCCTTTCAAGAGTATCTTTAATGCACCGACATCGCCTGCCCCAGCAGTTTCACGGAAACACTTCCCTCCTTTAACATTGACATCGATTCCATGCCGCACAAACTCGTAAATTAGGGGCTCCTTTTCCATCGTAAAATCGGACATCACCGCTTTAACCAAGGCATTCTCCACCTCCACGCCCTTCGCACCAGCTGCCAATAGTCGTCCTGCCATGACCAGGCGAGGTTTAGAAGGGACAGTTTCCAATAGGGGAAAGCATCGTTCCAAGGACTCTTTTGAAGGGCAGCCCTTGAGAAGTAGTTCGAATAACGGGAGAGAAACAGAAGCAACCACACAACAAAGAGCTTCTGCGTTATCATAATCGATAGATGCATGTTTGCTCACAAGGTATTGAACAATATCGTACTGATTCCGTTGAACTGCATTTAACAAACACGGATGAAGCGCATATCCACTAGCACCCCGCTCCACCAATGTAGAAATGATTGCTAATTGTTTCGAGGCTGGAATATTCGACGCAATTTTAGGGAATAAAGTCAAAATATGAGAGGCATGCTGTCCATCGATGCGAGCGCTGAATAAACTCGCCAGCAAGTTTGTATTTCCCATTTTAATTGCACTAATGATCGCGCGGGCCGAGTTATACGTCACAGACGCACCATACGTGACAAACAAGGAGACGATTTGCTCGTCATTCCGCTCAACAGCTTTGACGAGACTCCTTGAGACTCCTTCTGTACTTGCGCCACCGCAGAGAAGTATTTCGAGGAGCGGTCTTTGGAGATCTGAGCCGGACGCAATCTCATTAATGGCGAGTTCAACAGCATCATCAAGAGACGTTTTCGAGGGCGGATGATCTGCTAAGACGAATGCAGCAACAACGTTGACGTTCCCTGCGCGAACTGCACTTTCCAGAGCTCCAGGAACATTACCGTCGGCTCCGCTTTTCAGCAGTGCTGCAACCAGGTCGAGGGTTCCAGTAGCAACGGCAATAGGTAAAGCCTGATCAAGACACGATGCAGCCATTCGTTTTTCAGCACTTAGGAGTAATTCGACCAGCTGCGTATCTCCACGTGCTACCGCTGCTAGAAATGCCTGCTGGCAGAAATTCGGGTCTCCGCCATTTTGAAGCAGGGTCCTAGCGCACTCCAGGTGCCGTCCCGAAACTACAATTTCCAGAGCTTCGTTTAACCCAGTCTCGTCAGAATGTAGACTCAAAAGATACACCATAGACGATTGTTGCATTCGCGCCGCCCATATCAGAAGGGAGCCAATATCTCTCTTCGTCACATGCTGTTGCTGTTTGAAGAGGTGTTTCTCGAGTTTCGCATCATTGCTTTTGGCCAGTAGGTAATCGAGGACCCCAAGGGAACCGTCAGTTCGAACCACTTGCTCTATGACGGAGTAGATTTCCTCGTTATTAAATGCACGTTTGCTGGGTTGCCGACGAAAAATATGTGTTTTGGAAGCAAACGCTTCCTGGCGTTTCTGCTTCAGAAGATTCTCGGCTATCTTCTCGTCGCCTTCATGGGCGAACGATATATAGTCCCGTACGAGTACGGGGCGTGTCTTGTTCAACGCAACAACAGCATTTGGTGATAATTGTTCAAGCCGTGCTTGAATAGAATGATTCGAAGTTGCCATCTCTGTCGTCGGTTTATGTGTAGCCTTGCTTGGTGTTGGTTTCTCGAAGTACTAGCAAAAGTCGAAAGACAGGCCCTGCAGCTCAGCCTACGCCTTCCGGTAAGGCAAGGATGGGGAAATAGACGTCAAATAAGGCTGCGCCAGGCAGAATTTTGTCAAATAATCTTTTGCTACGCAAAAATTGCAGCTGAAATAGCTCTTTATGTGCAAAGAAAGGGCGGGACCTAACAGTCAAAGGATAAGAGCCCTGCGACATAGTTATAAAATAATAAAGGAATACTATCAATTCTATAAATAACACAGGACTTGGACAGTCACTACATAGTATGTAGCTATTGTTTCCGTAGCCGCCCGGGGTGACGTTGTCGGGCCTGTGAATGGGCGATAGTTGAAGGTTTGACGTGGAGTACGCAGTCTGGCTGCGCAAGCATTTTGATGCCAACGATAGCGCTTACAAGTATCCGGGGCCGCCAAGACCGCCGCTGCCTGGTTATGATGTTTTACTGGCACGCCCGAGACATTCAAGAATACACCATGTAGGTAGCATCTTGGAAAACTTACTCGGAAAGCTGGTTTGACAGCTGTCTAAACTTTCTTTCAGAACAAGAATTTCTTTATACATGTACAATACTTCTATATATTCGGACCCAAGGTTTGCTACCAAGTGATGTTTTCGTGGGGTTAGGATTTGTGGTGGTGGCGGTGATCCTTATCAGGGTGATCTGCGATTATTCAATAGTAAGTGAACCTGGGCTAAATTTAAATATACAGCCTGGATAAGTGAAGATGAAGTGCGTTCGTATAACTAAAAGATGGAAGACGTCATCGGGTAAAGATTTTATTTATAAATATACGTCCACATAATCGTCTACAGAGAATGGCAGGGAACGACATGATGATACATGGGGGCCGGCAGAGAAGGATAGGAGGCCAACAGCGCACGCATTTAACGTAGACGAATATATCGAGTAGTGATGATCGAAGGGTTTTAAATTCGTATAAGACTTTTCCAGTAACACATATAAAAAGAGGAATACAAAAATGAAGTTAAGGAAGGGTAGAAATGCAAAATAATTACAAAGGATTTGGAAGGTACACAAAAGATATGCAAAGCCGAAAGAGTACTATACAACCATGAATAGAAAGAGAGAAGAGATTCAGGGTAACAAATGTATAAAAAATATTATATAACACATATGAAGAAATGAATCGAGTGAGCAATATATGACTCCTCTCAAATCGACCGAGAACGGCAAAACAAACATCGCCTTTTCACCTCGATAACCTTAATAGAAAAATGGAAGAAGGAAAAAAGGAATCGTCTTGCCCCAACGTGAAGAAAAATCGAAAAAAAAGAAGTCCGATAAGCTTGAAGGTGAAACATGAACAAGGAAGCCCCTCAACACCGGGAGATAAACATGCCAATCCCATGTCTATAATCGTCGCGAGCGAGAGCGCAAGAGGAATGTGCCGAGGCCACACATTGCGCCATGTCAAGCGGTAGAAAACGAAAAAACGGAAATAAGTTAATTTATTTCGGATATGTATCCGACTCCGCATCGCAACATTATATTAAATGCATCATGATGTGATGGTTGTAGCGCTGGATAGGCGCGTCGACAATAAAAACAATTTCCCCGTGCTAGTAATTGAATTACAAGTCAAAGTCGAAAGGATTACCACGGCTTTGTCTGTTATTGTTATAATCACGCCCGCCTCCAAATGTGCGGTTGGAATTACGGGAACCTCGATTGTCGCCGCCATTAAAGTCATCCCGACCAAATCGGCCACCCCGGTCACCCCGGTCACTAGAGGGGCCGCGAGAGCCGTAAGACGTACGGGAAGCATAAGGATCACGAGGAGCAAAGCCGCGAGGAGCAAAGCCACGAGGAGCAAAGCCACGAGAAGCAAAGCCACGAGAACCGTAGGAATTAATAGAGCCGTAGGAGCCGCGAGATCCCGAAGATTCGCGAGAGTCGCCATCATCGTGACTAACGCTCCTAGTATTTAGACCCGGAACGCCTTTATATCCAATTTTGTGAGCGAGCGCGGCCGAGAAAGATGGGGGTTCTCTCAAGCCCCAGGCGTGAGCGGAAAGTTGATTGATGTAGCGAACAACCTCGAATTTATCTCTTGTGTTGCTCATTACGCCCAGATATGCGCCATAGGCAGCAGACTTGTCCTTCATCGGAACCATTCTGAAGCCCTCTTTCACTTTAGAGAAGATGTCGGACACATGGGGTGGGTGGCCAATGTTCGTGGACATGTCAGCTGTTGCAGTGATAAGGCTGTAATTGTCAGATTTGATTGGGAGATCTCCCAGAATCCGCCTAAAGTTTCCGATGTCCAGATCCAAAGTGAATAGCCAACCCTCTCCCTTCTTGTTGGCACGAGCTGTCCGTCCAAGGCGGTGAATATATGTTTCCCTGTCTCGCGGGATTCCCATCTGGATCACATGGGTGACGTCAGGGAAGTCCATTCCACGCGCAGTGACGTCGGAAGAGAAAAGAATGGCAGACTTGGATTTGCGGAACATGTTTGAAAATCTTGTCCTCTGCTCTTGAGACAGGCGAGAATGCATTTCATAGGACGGGGTATTGGGGAGGGGGTGCGACGAGTATGCAGAGGTATTCGACCTCATGGCCGCAAAGGCTTGCTTCGCCAATGTCACCTCGGCGGTAGAATTGAAATAGACGATCGCTTTGAACGGCATATTATTATCCGGATCTTGTTCGTGTTTCTCGATGCCCTGTTTCGCTAGTTCTAGAACGGCTGGCAGCTGATTTTCCATGCCTCGGAGGACAACGTGTTTTTGAGGAACAGCCAGGTGAGTTGGAGTTTCATCCTCTTGAACGGTTTTGACAAAAGTGAAATCGCGCTTCATTGTCTGACGAACCATGGACATCACCTCCCGTGGAACGGTGGCGGAAAACATAAGAGTTTGCCGGTCAACATCTCGACGACGGGGCAGGTAAGTTTGAAGCTCTTGGATGTCGGGAGCAAAGCCAATATCAAGAAGTCGATCCGCTTCATCAAGCACTAATGCACTCAATTTTGGAGCAGCGACACCGCTGCTAGGGTCAGAGAAGATGTCGATAAGGCGGCCAGGAGTGCCAACGAGTATATGGCATCCATCGCGCTGAATCCGCATCAAACCTTCCCGCTTCCTTGTACCTCCCACAGCTGTTTGGACAATGACGCTGGTGTTTGATACAATTTTCTTTGCTTCAACAGCAATCTGTTCGGCAAGTTCGCGGGTGGGGGAAATGATGATGGCGCGGATGTCTGAAGCGTCGGTCTGGTTTCGAGAGAATCTTGGGCGCTGGGCGAGTTCCTGATCTTTGAGGATATTCTGCACAACTGGAAGAAGGAAAGCTAACGTTTTGCCGGTACCGGTCTTCGCTTGGGCGAGGCTACAACGTACACGTTAAAAAATTGAATGGAAAAGTAAGAAGTGAGGGAAGCACTGGGTGAGATTAGAACGACTTACACATCAGAACCATTTAGTGTAGCATTGATGGTCATCCTTTGCACATCTGTCATGGTCGTAATATTCATCTGGTTCGTAATGACGCGAATGACATTATCGCTGATCAATCCATTGGACGCCAGTTCAGAAAACTGAGTGAGCTCAGTGGGTGCTTCTTCGTTTTCCTTAAGTGCGCTGGCTGCTTGCGAAGATCTAAGGGCTGGATATGCATGGAAACCTCTCTTCGGCAGGATAGACTGTTGTTGAGCTACCCGGAATGTGTTTATCGGCTGCTGAATGCCTGACTGTATTCCAACCCGCTGCGCAATGCATGTTCGTAGAGTACGTACGAGGACGTTGCCTCGACGAACGGAACCAAGCATCCTAAAGGTTCACTTGGAGCGGATAAAACAGGGTGGAAAAAAATGTTCACAAAAAACACAACGGAAGAGTAAGGCAACAGGCACCACTCAGTGAGAGAATAGAAGACACACGGGGGAGAAGGGGAAAGAGGATGGGGAAAGGAGATGGGTTGGATAGGAAGAAAATGATAAGACGAAGCCGAAAGTTTTGATTTTTTTTATCGGACTTTTTCTTATAAGGAAAAACAAAACTCCGAGACTTGAAAATTTGCGCTTGCCTCCGCTTTTGACGCTAATAATCACGTGATAGAAATGGAAGTAGGAATTAAGTTAGGGAGATACCCAAGATATATTAAATTATGAACATGTAATAAATTTCAATAGTTATCATTTTGACCGACTGAGTATAGTAAGGATTCGTGCTATAGTAGGAAGCTTTCAAAATGGTATTCATTTTTCGGTGGGCATGCTCACTCGTATCGATAATGTACATTCTTAACTGTGGGGCGGGAGGTCATCCTAATAATCCGCCATTATTTAACCTTACCTACGCGGCTACCGAGCTTTGTCCATTTCAATCTTGCAACAGTCCAGCCATCGCCACCTATCTTGCCTACACGGCACCTGATGTCCTAGTATCCAACCAATCATTCTGTAAACTTTACCACCTCCGGTATGGGACGCCATTCACTGTAAATAGTCTCCATTTGTTTCTTTATGAATGACATCGAACAGGGGTTTCGCGTTAAAGTAGCCTGCTGCAGGTGTGCCAATGGTTTTATAGGTAAAAAGGGCATCTTCATCATCGATTTTAACAGTAACCCCTCCACGACCCGCTGCCGCGGCATCTGCCATCAGCTGGGTTTGGCAACATCTATCCAGGGCGATGAACCAGAAGACTGCCTCCTCAATCGTTTTTCCCACCGTTAATAGGCCGTGGTTCTGTAGAAGGGCGGCCTTCTTGTTGCCTAGAGTGTTTGCGATGTTGTATCCTTCCTCTTTAGCAAGGACGACGCCTTTGAATTGTTTATAGATGGCGAGATCCTAAAAAAAATATGCGCCAAGGGAAAGGATATAAGAGTTAGTTTGCATGTCCCGCTGAGGCAAGTATAGAACGGGACTGCGATTTATTTTCCGGTCATAGGAAGACGTCGCGAAGGACAAACGGGTGGCACAGAAAAAACACAGGATGAAACATAAAAAGTCAAAAGAAAGAAGAGAGTGGTTAAAATGAAGCACGCACGTTATAAAAGGCACAGGCATCCTGGGTAGTGATATCCAACGGCTTTCCAAGAGCACAGAAGCTCCGTCCATAAATACTATGGCTATGCGCAGCACACATCACATCCGGCCGTGCCTCATGCACGGCAGCATGGATCATATATGCTGCCGTATTCAGAAGTCGAACCTTGCCGCCGTCAATCACTTTTCCATCATGGTCAACCTGAATAAGATCGGAGGCATTAATGAGGGAGAAGGCCGTGCCAAAGGGATTCACCAAGAATGTCGTTGGATCAACAGGATCACGGAGTGTGATGTGCCCAGCAACCCCTTCGTCGAAGCCATATTTTCCGAAGATCCGAAACGCAGCGGCCAGTCGCCCTTTAAGATATTCTCGCTCTTTATACTTGTCTTCAAAAACTGGTGGTCTGGGAAATTCGGGCATGGCTTGCGCGTTAACCTGCACGGTAACGGCAGTAGAGGCGGCTGTTTCTGTAGCGGTAGCTGATGTAGGAGACATCGTATTGTGCAAGATCAGCTAGAGGCTATCGAAAAAAGGGGAAGAGTTTGAACTTGAGTAAGGGGACCGGATTCGCGATTCGGAGCTGAAGCGGCGCTTGTGTAAGTAGAAAATGCGGGAAGGGTTATGCAAACAATGGGAATGTGGCTCTATAAATAGTGGTGGAATATGATTACCAAAATAGCGAGCTGGGGATAGTTCCAAGGTTCCCGGTTAAGGGGAGTGTGCTTGACCGTCCATAGCCGGGTGGGGAGCGGCAAGAGAGCTGGGGAGGGGTGAGTGAGGTGGGGTTAGCTTAGACTCCCCGCGAATCATCCAACTTTGCCGCAGGTAAATTTGCACGACTGCCGAATGCTCATCAAAACAGCCTAGGTAGGGTAGGTAACAGTAATTAACTTCTTTCTTAACCAATATGACCAATAAAATTCCGTGTAAATGCCCGGTAGGCGATTGTCAACGGAATATGTCTGTCTTTCGGTCGGGTTCTAGGGTGCGGCACTACTAGGTTGTACATGTAGATTAGATTGAGCGGCAGATTCTTGAGCGCAAGAAGTTTCCGAATCGAGGCCAAGGATCATGTGAGGACCTGGATCCACCCTGCGATGAATCGAGCTACTAATATGAATTTCATAAGTAATAGTATTAACCTATCAGATAACGGAAGTACAGCAACGTCAAGTGACGCAGTGCCTGTTAAGTAAAAGCTTTAAAGTCAAGATGAGCCTTTCAAGGATTATCCATATCCAGCTCATGGAAGCGGCCCGTGGCGCACCATCCTCCATGGAAGAAAGAAAGAAAGATAGATAGAAGTTCAAGGAATTAGAAGGGAAATCGACAATCATTTCGCAGGAGGTATAATAAAAGCGTGCAAATAAAACAACAAAGACAATATCGAGGTCCCATGGAATGAAATCAGAATCCTATCATCAATGCCATTTTGGGCAAGTTTCAGACGTCGCGCCCATTTATGGATATTGCATGGCTGGTGGCGATTGGTAAGCTCCGACCTGTTGAGTTCTCGTCACGGATTCTTTCGAATTCTGCACGATGGTGCAGCAGGGGCAGCAGAATGATGCGCAAAAGTCGGTCGCGCTTGAGCCCTCGATGCCGTAAGTATCCCGGATCTTGCTGCGCTGGAGTGCTGTGAGGATGCACGAACAACCCACGTAGGCCAAGCATGCCCAAGCACAGCACTATTCGACGGAGTTTTAATGTCAGTTAGGCAAAGTCCAAATTCTATTTGGGGTAATTAGAACAGGACGAATTGCGCCTTACCATCCCATTCATACTGCTGTGCTCACTGGCTCCTGGCTCCTTCAACCGAGCTTCAGTTTTACCAAACACCATGCAAGGGCAAAAGTAAGTCATCAAGCCTGTTCAAGAGCAATGTTAGCGATGCTTTAAGATTTCTTCATATATATAGAATAAGCGTAGATCCAGGAGCGTACATGTGCCGAATGGGTTGCAGCATGACCAAAAACCATGCGACCACTCCCTGCCGGCAGGCGCAATAGGAGCACCCATTTTGTCACCCATTTTTACTGTTGATTTATGAAAACGCGAGGAAACAATAGGAGTTTGTCAAAATCGCCTCAATGAATGCTGTATCTCTAACGGCGCCGAAAATTTGTCAAAATAAATAACGGCTGAGTTTGAATAATAATAAAGAGAAACGCGAGAGGTGGAGAAGCAAACTAGAGCTCGGGCGGGAAGGTGAACACTTCAGCCAACCTGTGTCAGGGACCGGTTACCCCTATATATTACTCCGAGAGGAGAAAATTGGACTCGTTGCCTAGGCCCCTCCATCGACATGATTCGCAGGATCGCCAGCCAACTCGACAGGACGGGAGAACGGGTTCCCAAATTTCGAAATGATATGCAGCGCCGGGGTGCTGGGCGTGCTGCGCAGTCTGCAACCCAAGGGGCCCTTAGCTGGAGAAATGCCGACCAAACCATTGGAGCTCGCGTTTGCTTAGCCCCAATTATTACTGACACGGACTCTGAGAGTGGACCAGGGGCCG
The DNA here is from genome assembly GCA_018296065.1 of Blastomyces percursus. Taxonomy (NCBI): domain Eukaryota; kingdom Fungi; phylum Ascomycota; class Eurotiomycetes; order Onygenales; family Ajellomycetaceae; genus Blastomyces; species Blastomyces percursus. The sequence continues at coordinate 27,264 of JAFEJD010004759.1, forward strand.
TGTCAAAGCTGGGTTTGAAGTCCACCATCTCCCCGAAGAATTGTTGGCTCTGTGAATATTGTTAAGGGAAAAATTGGCATGAAATCCCTGACTTGACTCGGATCGGTCGGTGACTGACTAATAAAGCTGGCTTCGTGGGGCTTGAACCCCTGCTCGGGAACAACAAGCTTCAGGTTGGATATTTGTATGTTTAACGACTACCCAAGTCCCCCTCGAGCCATAGACCACGACTTCCCAGCGAAGCCCTGTGTGAGAGAATTGAGCTCGGCGAATCCTTTATTGTTTTCCCTGTTCAGCCACCTATCCCATTTCGTAATTGGTTATTTCACCCGTAGACGGTACCACGCCCAAAGTGTGCGCAAAAGAGTTCCTGGCGCCATGCTGTCACCCATTCTGCCACAATGCAGCAGCCGCTAAAGCTCAGCTCCAGCCGTACTGTGTCTTGGCTGCATGCTTGGTCCAATTATGAATAAATCCAATGCGGCTCTTCCAGAGCGACGATCCGCGCTCAATACGAGTTGAAGTGGGCCAATATTTAATCTTGAGCAATCTGGTCCTTGGGTTTTCTCAGTTTGAATGATTGTTGCTGCAACGCTTTGGAGAGTTGCGATGTCCAAATTGCAAAATGCATGAAGTTGCTGTGATTTCTCAGATGTGGGCTGGAGGAGTCTCTTCTCGTTTCTGGCTGACACAACATCGTGCGTCTTCAGGAATCCGAGGAGAACGAAGAAAACTGTCATTTTCTTTTGTTAACTGTTCGAAAATCGCTTGGAGGGTTGGAGGGGTTGGGGCTTTCAGGCTGTGGTGGAAATGTTTGTGGTTGGAGGGACGACAGCTCGGCTTTGCTACTTTGGGAAATATCCAAGCGGGCTTATCTGCCTAGACTCTGCACACAACCAAGCAACGCGCTTGAGAAATGTTCTTCCCTTCTTCTCTTCCCTTCGAATCCTGAACTGACGGTGATGCTGACACCATCATACAATAATACATTTTGTTGGCGCTGAGGGCTGGTGTGAGTCAATTCGAAAATGTTGAATCAACATAAATCAACACCACAAAAGTTCTCAATTCGGAGTAATCCGTAATATTGGCTGGAAACATGTGGGATTTTCGAGGCTTGCTTGGGCTGGCAATGTTGCTATTCTTATCACAAAAACAAAACAATTATGTCACTCACCAACAGTGATTTTGAAGCTGTTGGCGTAGGTGTGAATATAGCCCTGCTGTTAACAGCCTTCCTCTGAACTAGCATCATGCACATTTGGTATTTGTCATATTGTCTTTTTTAATAAAAAATCAAAAGCTGCAAAAATGCTAAGAGAATTCGAGTTGCACTCCGCACTCTCACTGATTGTCTGGCCTCAGTTTGGCGGGCATCATACACAAGCCGTAAAAGTTAGGTTATGGTTGGTGGCCATTCCTTTCCAGCACTCGGCAATTGAAGGCGCAAAAGTTGTCAGAGCTTAGCCTTATGAACTACCGCTGTCAGTTTTATGTCAAATCTAAAGTAATACTACCCACTTGGTAACCGATCACATCAAGTCGCCCTACAGTGGAGAACTCGGGAGATTTATTGTGGCGAGCGAATTAC
>JAFEJD010004760.1:0-15477 GCA_018296065.1 Blastomyces percursus
CCTAGTCGATCGGTTTGTACCACTCCCGCAAACAGCACGCAAAGTTACGTTACGTACATTCTGGTGAACTCGATCAGCGGGTGAACTCGGTCACTAGTGCACGTGATCTAGTCAACCAATTAAATCTCTGTTATCTCAACCTCTCAACCTCGTAAGGGGCTGCGAAGTCCGACTCTGCCACCTCCTCGTGGTGCAGCCTGGTAACATCATCAAGGTGATAGCTAAGAGCAGAGCGGCCATTGTGGGCTCTTGTGAGCCTCCCCTGTTGAGCCCCGGTTCCAGGGACTCGTCCGGACTAGACCACACACACGAAGCATACAACTAATCATTATCGCTCCTCTCCAAAAAATTATAGTTCCCCGGCGTGCGAGCGGTCAAGTTTAATGTTACATACCTTGACCGCTCCCGTGTGAGTCCAGGTTACTGGTTTGTTGCACCGCACTGGTTCCTCGATGCCCCGCAGCCTTCAGGGGAATATGAACCTTGCCAGACTGGTCCTAGCATGTACGACGAAAACGGCCATTTGGTCTGGACGGATGCTTGTCTTTATAGAGATGGGAACAGAAATGCCTTCGACTTGCGCGTGGCAGAGCATGTGACGAATAAGCAGACGCTCGCATTTGTTCTACAGGCCTCGACGTCATGGCCGATAAGCCGGCGGGGTAAGTCCTAAACGACCGCTACGAGGTGGAGAACATTGTCGTGGCGAATAATACCAAGGACGTCTTCGGGATGCACGAGTTTAAGCTGAACAATGACGGCGAAACGGTGCTGGTGTGCGGGGACCGGCCCGAGGAGCGGAATATGGTTGACATAAACCCGGACCGCCACGAGCCCGTTGGTTTATATCGGGCGTCGTGATGGAACTACGGGTCGCTACAGGGGAGGTGCTATATATCTGGAACTCCCGTGAAGAGGTCCTTCAACCCGGGTTCCAGCACATCGGCTTGACAGTCCTAGAAGATAGAAGCAGGTTTTATGAGCGGTCGCAATACTTTTAAATCTCCAGCTGTATCGATATTCCCCCCCCAAGTTTGCCAATATCCTTCCTTTACTTAAAGAATGCGGAGCACTCCGCTCCTAGGGCAGAAAAAAGGGATGCCGATGAATTTTAGTTATAGTTAAGAAGCTAGGCACGGAAAATGTAACTATTAAACGTAACTCCAACCCACTGACCACGTATGTACGTATTATCCGGGTCGCATATCTCGCTATCTATATAGCTCCGTATGCCCTATTTCCCTCTCGGCCCGCCTGGCCAAGGCTCAATCAGGCCAAGCCCGGCCAACGTTCCGCCCACAAGCCGAGAGTGGGCCCGCTCAGCCACATAACCCTAACCAATTAACCAACCCCAAAGAGGAACACTCGAAGACCCGTGGAGAAACGAATACATATAAATGTTCGAAAACGCCATGTAATGCATCATTCTAGTGTGGCAAATGTCACACCCGGCCCCGTCTATTTATGCGTTCATTTATATCTCCCAGTGGTTTCTCCACAATGCCAACCTAGCGATGGAATGCATCTCATGCCTTCATTGCTCTGGTAGCAACGATTCCCCGCAAAGAGGTCCCGCCGAACTTCGGAGAAGGGAGGATGTCGGGCCACGAAGTGGAGCCAATTTGAGCTATCAGAGGGGGAGAAATAGCAAAAGACCAAACCCCGTAAATAGAAGGAGATAACTAGCCATAACAGCAGACGAAGTTGATGCAAGAAACGGACTCGTACCCAACCCAACCCATTATTGCGCGCTCTGTTCATTAACTCCGTGTTGAATTTAGAATAGCTAGCTCTTTTTGCGGCACTCCAGGCAACAGATGTTTAAGCTTGCTGGCAGTATTCTCGGCTCTCCGCATCATGGTAAGCCCGGGAATGCAATTTATGCCAGCTCCACTCGGCCAGCTATTTAGTTTAAAATCCTTTGCGAAATAATAGCTCATGACTTCGTCCGAATGGTATAGTTGCACCAAGCTTTTCCAAACCCCTGACGCGTTTTTGCCAGAGTGCAACCATCCCGGCCGATGCAACTGAGCATTCATTTCAGCCGAGGATCCATCATGCTCAACTAGACGTCATCGGCAACTTGTACTCTGAAGAGGGTATGGTATCACAGCTGAGAAAGGAGCAAAACCCAAGGTTCTGTATTTATTCGGTGCTTTCGCCCAACTGTACGTTTCGCTTACATGTCGATCTTATCCACCTGCAGGCTTGAGGTAACAGTGACAGTGGCCTGGAGCCGATCGTCATTTTTCTTTTTTGCTGCTTTATACAGCTAATTCATAGACTTCATTGTCATTTAAGATGCTATTGTACATTTATGTACAGACAACATAATCTCTGTCCCATGATCGGCAAACAACGCTCCTCTCTCAACGAATAAGCCGGTGCTGGCGGTTGAGATATCTCGCCGAAACCTGCTCGTTCGCCACGAATACATAAATACGTGCCGTAGGCGTTAATTAACAGGTTCTTCCGTTGACATTCCTCCTTCACTTGGGGGATGAACTTTTTATAGTGTCCTGAGAAGCAAGCAGTTGTGCTGTGCAAATGGAAATTATGGCACGACTCTTCACCAGGTCGACGGCATCCGTCATGTTGTTGACCTTATGCCTGTCCTTGCTGGATAGCTCTGCAGTCGCTGAAGCGCGCCGTTCCAAACAAATACTGGATTTTGTTGATCCGCTCATAGGCACTATCAATGGAGGTTGGTTTCGGTCTTTTTCTGCCGCTCCTGTTAACTTTTACATTGCGTCCTGTCTAACAAATTGGCTTCTAGGTCATGTTTTCCCCGGTGCAACTTTGCCATATGGTAGGTAATCTTACATAAATAGCTGGCTCAGGAAGAGTCCTGTAACCCGTACTCTAACGTGATGCATAGGCATGGCAAAGGCCGGGCCTGATACCGATGGAGAAGCGCAGGGCGGTTTTGACTTCAATGCCTTCTCCGTTCGAGGCTTCTCCCATATGCATGATTCGGGCACAGGAGGGGTGTGGCAATCATATTTCTTTTCTTCATTTTGATAACTGGAGGAACCCAATGAGCCTTTGGCCAACGAATAGTGGTTGTCTCTCATATTTTACGGAATTCTAGTTAAACATTCTGACCAGAAATCTACTTCTATAGGGCTTGTCCTTTGGAGCCTTCCCAGTCTTTGCCCACCCAGCCTGCCCAGACGATAAAGTCAACAACTGCAAGTTTGATAAACCCGAACGTGCAACACCCTGGGTTAAGGAGAGCGTTAAAGCTAGCCCTGGTTATTTCGGGATCACCCTCCAGAATGGGGTTACCACAGAGATGACAGTGACCAACCGCAGCGCTCTATACAAATTTACATTCCCGGAAAGACCATTTCCAGGGCTAAATGACCCACTCAGCCCGTTCATGATGGTTGATTTGGCTGATCTCCAAGACACGCGCAACCAGAGCAAGGTTTCTGTTCATCCGAAAACCGGACGTGTTAAGGGCAGCGGATCGTTTGGCCCCAGCTTCGGCAAAGGGTCATATTATCTATATTTCTGCGCTGATTTTAAAGGAGCGGACGTTCGCCAGACGGGGATATTCAAAAAGGAGGATGGCACGTCGACGCCTATACTTACATCGAATTCTAGCCTTGTTAGTGGATTGGAAACTGATAGCGATCTGTTGGGAGCTTTTGTTCAATTCCAACCACCGGAAAACAGAGAGATACTCGCCCGTGTAGGTGTGAGTTTTATGACTATTGACCAGGCTTGTTCCAATGCTGAGAGGGAGCAACCGGATTTCGATTTTGAGGGCACCGTATTGGCTGCGGAAGATGCGTGGGCGCAGAAACTTGGTGTGATCGAAGTGAACGCTGAGGGGTTGCATAGGGATTTTGAAGTTATTTTTTGGAGTGGGATTTACAGGACCCTCATTAGCCCGCAGGATTACACGGGTGAAAACCCCCTGTGGGAAAGTGATGAACCCTATTATGATAGCTTTTATTGGTTAGTATGAAACTGCTTCACCGTTCCCCTTGCACGTTTCGCAGTCGATGCAGGTTGAAAAGGTTCTGATTGTTGTGTGTAGTATTTGGGATTCCTTCCGCACAATCCATCCGTTCATCACGATCCTCGACCCTCACGCTCAGGTCGACATTGTCCGCAGTCTAATCGATATTTATCGACATGAAGGGTGGCTCCCAGACTGCCGCATGGCTCTATGCAAGGGATTCACCCAAGGTGGCTCAAATGCCGACGTCGTTCTTGCAGATGCCTTTGTCAAACGGCTCCCTGGCATCGATTGGAAAACGGGATACAAGGCTTTGATTAAAGATGCAGAAGTCACTCCCCCAGACTGGGACATTGAAGGCCGTGGCGATATCGAGAGCTGGAAATCAATGGGATATGTCCCCGCTGACAGCAAGCCGAAGGGTGAAGGCACCCGCACGCGGAGCGTCTCGCGCACTGTCGAGTATGCATATAACGATTTTTGTATTGCATTATTGTCAAAAGCACTAGGGCACAAAGAGGACTATACTAAATACATGGACCGCGCAAAGTTCTGGAAGAATCTGTACCGGGAAGACCAGACCATTGCGCTCAACGGGACGGACACTGGCTTCATAGGGTGTCTCCAACCGCGGCATCAGAATGGGGAATGGGCCTACCAGAACCCAATCCACTGTAGCCCCCTGCTTAACCAGCACTCCTGCTATTTGAACGATGACGGTGGCGAATCCTATGAGGGAAGTCTGTTCATGTACACTTTGTATGTTCTCATATCGTCTATCCCTGCACTTCACCTGAGTGATTTTTATCACTGACAAAAGTGATCCATAGTTACGTTCCCCAGGATATGGCAACGCTCGTAGACACACTAGGCGGACCCGACGAATACACCAGGCGCCTCGACTACCTGCATGAATCAGGTCTGCTGTACGTGGGAGACGAACAAGCCTTCCTCCCCGTGTATCAGTACCACTACTCCGGTCGCCCCGCACTCTCCGCAAAGCGCGCGCACTTCTACATCCCCTCACAATTCAACAACTCCCTCAACGGCATTCCCGGCAATGACGATAGCGGGGCGATGGGCTCGTTCCTCGCGCTCGCGATGATCGGTTTGTACCCCGTCGCTGGCCAAGATGTATACCTCATCACCCCGCCGTTCTTTGCGGAGGTGAAGATTCGCAACCCCCTCACGGGGAAAGTGGCGATTATCCGGAATGTAAACTTTGATCCTTCGTATGAAGCAATTTATATCCAGAAGGCAAGGCGCGATGGGAAGATTTGGCATAAGAACTGGATTGGACATGATTTCTTTGAGAACGGGGGTGTTTTGGAGCTGGTTCTTGGAAGAGAGGAGAGTAAATGGGGAACAAGGAAGAGGGATTTGCCGCCTAGTTTGTCGACTGGGGGGTTTAAGAGGCAGTAGGAGAAATGGTGGGGAGGAGGTTTTTGTTAGTAGTTCAACTCTAGGTTTTAGTCGTCGAAGTTAATGGCCTAGGGGTCGGCAAGGGGAAAGTACGGAGTATTGATGGCGGGTTCGCTGGCATGAGAAGTTTTTTTTTCTTTCTTTCTTTTTTTTTTTGGGGGGGGGGCTTTTTTGATTGGCTACAACAACTGTTAAGACTAGATGGATTTTGCGTCAAATCAAATGAGGATAAACTAAACTCTTTATATATGGGAAAGTGTACGGGGACAGTAACTCCTCGACCCAAGAACAAAAGAAGATAATATAGTTTTTAAGGAACGTCTTTATGGCATTTTCATGTATAAAGTAGGTACAATAAGGCCTTGCCACCCTACCACCCTACCAAAATACCAAACCATCAAAAATACTATGAAACAGGAAGAAAATTCGCCTGTACGAAACAGGAAATGGCAGGCTAATAAAGCCAAACAGTAGGATGGAGGTCAAATAAAACATCACAGCCTACCACGATGGGCTAGATATCGCCAAGAAAACCAATAGGAGAAGACACAAAAAGATGAATTAGGAAGCAAAAATACGAAAAGCTATATATTATAAGAATGGGAGCCGGGTCTGAAGTTCAAAAGGGGTATATATATCCTTGAACATTTCAAAGAAAAGAAAAAAGTTACACTCTTCCGTTTCACCTCTTAGAGGACCGTTGACGAAGTGTACATATGGAGCATGAGATGGTTTAGAGGTGGGTCAAAAAGAAAAAAAAAGAAATAGGAAAAGGACCAAGAGAACGAAGGGGACAAGAAAAGAAAAAGAAAATATTAGAAAGAGTGGGGATGGCTGAAGAATCAAGCAAGAAATTAATTCGAAAATTCAAAAATCAAAGCAAAAATAACATAAAATTTCCGGCGACTGTGGAAGAAATTCGAATGAGAAGACCTTAGGATACACAAACGACGATATTACAAAAAATGGTACAGGTATGGAGTAGGGTTTGTCCAGGCGGGACCAGAAAGTAGAAGAAGAAGGTAACCGTATATATACCTAAGAGGCGTAAAGAAAATGGTCGAAGTAAAGAATGAAATTGTCTCATGAAAAGGAAATAAGGTGTTGGATGGAATGTAAGTCGATAAAGAGAAAAGGAAGCCGCTTGCTGTGGAATTGTAGTTTATGAAAAAGTCCAGAGCTAAAATTTCTTAGTAGTATAACTGACTCCATGCTGATATCCGTTCAGCAATATTAGAAGGTGTTATGGTGTGCATGAAAAGAACAATGAATGTAGGTAGCGTAAAATCAAAGACTCGACGAAGCTAGCTCTGTTTGGACCATCCAATGCCCGAAATTCGACATTTTGCCTTCTAGAAAAAGAGGGGCTTAGGTGACAAAGAGTTGCGTTATAATGCTGAGTGGGTCCGGGAAAGTGCACGGCTATCGTGATTCAGACGAGGTAGACACGGTTCGCTTCGTCCATCCGCTGAAAAACCCCGCTGCAGAAACGCCGGCGCTAGAACCTGGCGTTTTAACAGATTCTGTCGGGGAGTGTGGATAGCTTTTGGACGTCGTAGGTGTGCTGGTGGTGAGACTGCGACTTAGATTAAGCGGACCAGGCCTAGTTGGGCTATCTGCCGAACGGCTTATCAGCTTCCTCAACGAATCTAGTTTTCCTTTCACCTCTTCTAGTTCCTGTCGAGCAACCGCCTCCGCAGTCTTCGCGTTGACAAGCTCGAGGAGAAGATTTTCGTCGGGGCCCACGCGGGAGTCGCGGGAGTCCTCGTTTGACACAAATGCCTGTGCTCCAAGGCTGCTGGTCCGTTTCGAGAAGGTAGAAGCGGATGAGCCCGTCCGACAAAGCTTAAATTCGCGCAAGCCAGTAGATCCTCTATCCGCGGAACCTGTGGAACCTTGAGGCTCGTGCGAGGTGTCTGATCGGGAATTTTTTCTCACACGTAGTTCTTGTATAGTTTTCTCGAGTTTTTGTCTGTCTTTGTGGGCCTCCTGTAGGCGAGCTTGTGCTCTTTTCAGCTCGTCTTTCACTTGGGAGCACTCTACATCTTTATCGTCAATGTGTCTGCTCAGGTCTTTACATATTGAAGCTTCCTGTGCATATTTCTCCTTCCACTTCATCATCTCATCTCGGAGTTCGCGTTTTGTTTGAACTATTGAGGCACGGCGAGATTGTGTAGGAGAAAATCGATTAATGGCTTTGGCGAGTAGAGTCGCATGTTCATGTTCGTCTTCGCCTGAATTTTCCCTCAAATATCCAAGCATTAGCCTTCCAACCTGCTGATCTTCTTCTCGCTCCTCCCTTTCTCTCTGGAGCTCTTTGACCAAAGCTGCGTGCTCGCGTTGCATATCCGTCAGAGCGGTCAATAGATCTTCTATTTGGCTGTGTAAGTCTCTATCTTGATTCGGCGTTCCAGCCATTCTCGTTTTACGCTTGGTTGAATCCACTGCGGAGGCTGGGGCTGACGAGGACTCAGTTGGGGAGGTGCTAGCATCAGATGTCGATTCAAACGAATTTAGTGTAGAGGCCATGCTTTGTTTAGAGGGGGTGCGTCGCACAACACTGGAGGGACGTGAAACCAAAGGAGGAGCGTTTGGATTCAACGTAAGGGATCTAGCAGAATTATGCGAGCCGGATCCAGCCCAAAGACGTCCTAGGAACCTTGAAGCGACAGCTTGCATCTGAGGAAAGTAAATGCTGGTTGAGGTGGCTTGTGATTCCTTATAGCTTGTTTCCAGTTCCTGCAGGCTTTCTCGCGTCACGAGGGAAGTCAACGATACGAAGTCCTGGACTAGTACGTCCGCGCTGCCTCCATAACTGCGGGGATGATGACATTAGTACATGATTATTGTGAGAAAGGAATAATGACGCCACTCACGTATCCCATATGCTCCTGGCTAGCAAAAGTTGCATAACATCTTCAAGTTCTTCGCATGCCAGGAGCTTTTTCTGGTTTCGCTGCATGAGTGAAAGAGCCACTCGCATCAACGTTTCACAAGCTCCCTCCAAAAGTAAAACGTCGTAAATACGGAGAAGCATCGGAAGTGGGCATGTAACCCCAAAGAACGACAAGAACCACTGCGAAACATAAACCGGCTCGATTCTCAAGGATTCCAAATGAAAGTGGAGCTCGGGTAAGTGACGTGAAAGGAGAGTCTGGAACTGATATATCCGTAGGTGCAAACCAGACAGTGTTGGCAAGAAACAGGAACGTAGGTCATAGTGGTCCATGAGGCTACAAAAATAAAATAATATTAGAGGGTGAAAAATGGTAAGGAGAAAAGAGGTGTGCATACCGGACGAGCACACAGAACGCCTCAGCGTCGCTCATGTGCATTAAAAGAGGGCCAACAACAAAACCCAATCCCTGGCAATACCCGATCTTGTTATCGTAAAGACTAAAACATCTTAATACCCTTCCTAGCATCTGCTGTCCCTCTCCATTCGGGTCACGAAACATTTCCACACTCGGGAAACTTCTACCAATATCTTTGCCAATTAAGCCCTCATAAGGGCTGGTCTCCCCGCTGAGCCTCTCAAATTCATCTAAAAGATCCGAATCTCTAGCACCGGCAATACTGGGCCATACTACTCCTCTTAATGGTGGGGGCACGCCTGCCCTGATCTTGTTCGAGGTCAATGTAGGTAATCGTTGAGCAGTGTGGTTGTAGTCTGCGACAAGCGCAGCCCAGAAGTCCAGTTCGGTCATCTGAGGGGTGGGGAGCTGGGAAAATCGGAGGGAAGTTCTCTGCGGTTCGTCCACAAGCTTTCTGATCTGATGAAGAGACGGAGGACGGGAGTCTTTTCGAACATGCGAACCTGACTTGGGATTCCCAGCCAGTGCATTGTTCTCTTGTTCTAGTCTCGCGAGGAGTAGAGCAGTAGACTAATGCCCGTAAGAAAATATTCCATGGTAGAAGGAAACGTACGTTCAACAGGTCAACTCACCTCGTCTCCAGGGTCACTCTTGGACTCTAATTGCTCTGTTTTTTCCAATTCTCTCCAGTCAACATGCTCACTTCCCTCTTGAGATTCCGGCCCACTGCTTCCTCCACTGCTTACAGAACCTGTAGAAGATGAAGAACCTGTGCTTCCTGATCGAACGTTGGAATGCTGTCGTGGAGTGTCCTCGTTTGGTGGGACAATGCTTTCTCCCTCGGCAATATCTTCAGGGTCTTCTACAACTGGAGACGAGAACACAGAGGAGACACGACTAACAGAGTCTGTGGTCTTAGGGCCCAATGAAGCGTCTGAAAGGGGTACGGTAACCATAGAATCCGTCGGTTGCGGCTCACGGCTATAGGAAACCAACGAAGACCGAGCCTCTACGGATGAATCTGGCATATCTGGAGAACAATCCATGCTGAATGTCTGATGATAGAGTGACGGTTGCTAGTGGGTAGGCATGGGTACTAAAACAAGCTGCATGCAGGTGTGATATCGAGACACGGAATAGGCGTGATATGACAAGATGGGGTGTGAGGGGGGATTGGACCAGTTTAAAAGATGTCTGGTTTACCGGCAAAAGAAGGTGAACAGAGCGAACCAAATGAGGGGGGGAAGCTGCAACAAGGTCGCCGGCGACAATTGCAGGACCAAAGGAGTGTGGGTGACCAAGGATCGCAGTACTGTTAGGAATGACTGGGGCGCTGCTCTTCCGACGCGGATGTGGAGCTGGGCTGAGACAAGGAATGAGTATGGTGTCGTTCGTCGTCTCGCGGAGTCCCTGCGTGACAAGAGACGATAACTAACTAGTTAAGGGGTTGGGTTGATTGATGCCGTAATCCGTTAGTCAGAAACGGCCGCTATTCCCAAAGCAAATTAGTTTACTGTAGTTTAATTTAGGCTTTTCAGGAACAGGGAAAACATCAACATCACCTGCAGAGAAGATCAGATGCATAGAAATAATAAGCGACTTTTATACCAATCCTACTTGATATATCCTACCTGCAGGGGACAACCCTATTGTCGTGCTTTCTTTGACGTCGTTAGAGAGCTCTAGCCTCCACCTTTTCAAGGCATTGTTGCCCTTTGTCCATTGTGAGGCAACCTTGGAGCTCTCTTTTGTCGCCCCCTTCTTGCTTCTTGACGTTGCCTTCGCCATTTGGCCCAATGGGTATTCCCGGTCTGACATCTCAAACGAGTTGACATCTCTCCGGTCTCTTACTCCCTCCGTCTGTTATTGATACATCGAAAAATTGACTATTTTTGAAGTTGAAGCCACCATCGCCGTTTGAAACTCCCAGAAAAATATCGACGGAACCTTTTTAGTGTTTCGGAACAGAAGTACACACAACGAGCCTGCTTTTCAGCCTTTATGTGCCACAGTAACAATAGAGCACAGCTAGCTACATTTGTACAGTTTACTTGGCATAAGAATTTTTCAGGATACAACTTTAGCTCAATCTTGACCGCTTCTAATAAGGGCTATTTCAGGCTCTGTGCGAGAAAGCTACATGCAATGAAATACCGTCAAAAGACACAAATCACGAAAACAACTCTTCGCATGTGCAACTCATTTTTTGGCCCTATACTTCTTTTCTTAATTACTTCAAGAAAACACTCCTTGATATTTGATGAAACAATTACCGACGTTCAATGTTCAATGTTCAGTCCTGTTTCCTTTAACGAGCGACATGGGACCACCATTGTTCCTTATCTCAAGTATACCCAGTATCAAAACCAAAAATTCGCAATTCAAAATCTTATCGCATTTCCATCCAGCTCACGAGTAATTCCGCGCCCTTTATATCCTACGCAGAGCGTGCTGCTTGTGCGCTATGCTGGCCGTCGCGAGGGTTTTCTGACTAGGCAGAACACCAACAGCCGCCTGAGGCATAGAAGCAGTTCGGACGTGGGTCGCAGCAGTAATAACCGCTGCATACGCCGACGCAATAATAACAAGCTACCAATTTCGAAATGGGAAGAAACTTTCATCAGCTCCGCAGGATTTCCCCCTATGTTAAAACGGACGTGGCGAGGAAGAGAAGAGAGAAGAATATAATCATACCGTTCGCGAGGACCTCACCGTTACCCTTCGTAGCAGGAGAGGTATCTAAGGAATTGGCTATGGTTCGGTGGAGAACATGTTAGCTTGTCCCTAAAGCCGATTGTGACATATTTATCCTACTGGCCAAACTTACTGGCTGCCTTTTTCTCCATTTCAGGAGCACCGAGTATTGGGGTCAAGCCTGAAAAGAGGCAGAAAACCAAGAGATTGAGCTTCATATTTTTTTTTCTCTTTTTCCGATTTTGGTTCGGCTCTGTTGTCCTAAGATTGTTTTAAATATTTGACACTCTTAAGATTTGTCAACCGTGATGGGAGAAATTAGAGGCAGCGTAAAGGGGGATTTTACTTCCCTTTATGTGTTGTCCGATTCATTGAGCTCCAGATCAACTTCGCTTTTCCGCCCCCTTCAAATACCACCTCTTGAAGGATGCGTTCCATCGTGTATGACAATGATAGCGAGATGGATACTCTAAAACCTGCTGTTTCCACGTCTAAACGCTCTGATGTTCTCAAGTTTCCGATTTTAAAGCGCAGCCCTTGGCAACGGTATGAAGGCCAATATCTAGTTGTGAGCGCATGATATTGCCTCAGCATAGATATTGCATTTTCTTGCATTTTCCTCCATGCGCCACGAATACGAGCTCGCGGAATTCCAAAAAGCGGGCCTTTTTGGCTACACAAGGTCGAACTATGAATGATGAAGGCTTTAGATGCTTTCAACGCAGTTCATTATATTAAAGATCCTAGCTAAAAACAACTTATTTCGTGTCATTACGAAGCATGAGGCAGGAGACTCGGCACTCATCAAAGAAAGGATTCCCTCCGGCTCACTCAGCCGGCGTAAAATCGAGCCAGGCTGGACCGCTATGTCGGACAAAGAGCATGGTCGATTCTCTCCCAGTGCCAGCGCAATTATGTGGATTTTGCAACCACTGCTCGCACCAAAAAATTATTCTATATAGTAAGGCGCACGCAACAACCTCGTATTTAGAATTTGACGGTGTAAGCCACGTCGTCCCCACCTTCTTGCTAGCGCTGTATAATCTTTGTACGATGCAACAAAAGTCCAAAAGCAGTAAGGTGTAATAATAGAGTGGCTTGGGCAGGAGCCAGCTGCTCTTTTTATTATCAATCTGAAAAGGAAAGGATAATGAATATTATACCAGCATGCCGTTCAATCTAACCCATATCCTCAGTTCCGAAGACAATATTTCTCATGCCACAATCGAGTCACCCCACACGCCAGTGAGAGATAAGTCCTCCTTTTCAACCCCATCTCTCCGGCGTTTAATACTAAGGTTTTGATAAAGCTGCTGGCCCCGTTGGCGGCTAGAACAGCTATATTGGCGGCTACAGCCGCGGCGGCCGCAGGTTGACTGCGAGATATTGGCATATTTTCCACAGCCCCGGGGGGGATAATAATAATGACGATGATGATGATTTGATATTATTATTATTATTATTATCCGCGCCATGCCATGAGATCTGGATCCACTACCCAAGACTTCGCTCTCGGATTAACAGATACTTCCGAAATCTCATAATGCACCAAAAATCTGCTTTACAAGGCCTTCGGATAGTATGATTTTTAATTACCTGGTATAGTAAAAAAATATAGTGTACTGGGCAATTAAACCATAAATGGATCTTTAGTGCAAGCGATCGTTGTTGCGAGCAGTGGTTGCAAAAATAATGGTAGGGGATTACCGCTCTATTCAACATCTTGTACGCAGTAGTCGACTATATACCAGATCCTTGTGAGAAAATACAAATCACGCTTGATTGGACGAAGTTACCTAGGTAAGGGCCGAGCTTCTAGAATTTTAGGTTAAAAGATTCCGAGCTACGTCCGGGGATATCGCCGGACCTCTATGCGTTCTGAATCTCGCTGGAAACAAAGTTTAAAAAGCATCCATCCCGTTCCCTCCGCAGTACAATTTATCTTTTGTGTATGCTTGCTTGCTCCCTTCCTTGTATCCCCGCATCCCACCCACATTCTTTCAACCGCAGTAACCAAGCTGCAACCTACCATCTGGACTGGCGTCCTACCATCGCCTTGTGCATATTTTAACTACTGTATTTATTATAGTATAAATTCCTTCAACACGAAACGAAGCCAAAGGATCAGGTATGCTTCGATCAAGAAATGAACTAAGCAAATGACACAAATTCACCACCGACATACATATCTTCCATTCCATCCCTGCGTTATTAACACAGCAACTGGAATTCCAGAGCACTACCTACTCTTTTGTAATCTAATCGTTCTCGGGCTTCGTCCAGGTCGACAATTGAAGTTTATTCTGTTGCTGTTGTACAACGCACCTTTTGGACTCACCATCCTTCTTGAGGGATTTAAGTTGGGTACGATAAATGTAATAGTATGCCTTAGAATATTACAATTTTCTCGGATATACTTTAACGAATGCTATCTAGGTCAAGATAACATGCATAGTATTTTTTGAGATGGTAGCAAATGTAATTTTCATGCAACGTGGATTCAAAGTATGTGTTTATAAATTTGTTCGAGAACTAGATTCTAACTACCTCAGCACAGTGCGTCGGTTACAATCATAAAAGACCTCATATAACTCCGCCTCTGCATCAGCACCAATTGTTTCTCAAGTTTATACTCTAAGCACCATTACCTACCCTTCCACTCAAGGCCCAGTCCTTACAGCTCAGGGATTCGTGCCGGCAACTACTTATCAAGGGTGTCGGATAATATATCTCATATTGGTGTTAAAAGTATGCGCATCGGCAACGTTAGTTCTCAGAACCAGGACCAAGCCCGCCACTAATCAGAAATAGGTCATTAAAAAGCAACCCTCCTGTGAACCGGGTCTATGAAATGAATGCTAAGCCCTCATTCCGAGAAACTTGTTTGAAAGCGTTGTACAATTCATCCGCGACCCTGCATGCGGTCAGCAGGCCGTGCTGAATTCCACTGCAACAATCACCACAGCGCCTTAGAGGTTCGGTAGAGGTAAATAACAAAACACCTTTGATTGCTTATAACGGATGGCGAAGGTCAGTTGGCTAACCAAAAAGGGGAGTTTTTGTCTTTGGATATACGAGCTGAGTTCGGTGGGAAGAATGTACAACCTAGAACCTCCAGTAATAATCTATCATGAGCATGCCGGTTGTTATCAACTGCTAGATTGATCAGTCACAAAAGCAGTTTGTGTTGAAGATCTCTGCGCAAAATTTCTTGGGTTGGAACAAGCATCCGCAAATAGTCACTCACGACAGTTTGATAGGTCAATTGGTTAAGAATAACCAGCCACACTTTTGCAAGAAATGTGTCCCTGCTGAAATATAATAGCTCAAAACCTTGATAGTGGATTGTTGTCAAAGCCAGCCAATATTCAGGGCAATGACACGTTTGAAAATTCAAGCAAATGCCTAAGAAAATCCAAGCAAATGCCTAAGAAAATCCAAGCGCAGAATGATCTTATGACACACCCTTACATCAGAGCACCAAGATAAAATGATGGCAGGAAAAATAAACATAGTTTGTGAGAAAAAACCCCCGTGAACTGTCTGCTTTCATGGAAATAGATACTTTATATAAAGGAATTTGCGCCGTAGCTGCTGTAGCCCAGAAAGGCACAGCTTGGTGCAGGAAAGCACGAGGATCAGTTCAAATGTTAGGGTATACTGCAGGCTATGGTCTCGCTCTGGCTGTCTTGGTTGGAATTGTTATTGCTCAACTAGCACGACGAGACTCATAAGTGCTCTACTACCAGTTGAGATATTGGTACATTTGTGTGTTGAAGCAGCCAGGAAACAATATTGAGATGTGATATCTCGGGCTGCAATTCCAACAGAGGCATAAATAGTATGGCTAGGCTAGGTATCTAGTAAATACGTCGAGAAATATCTGAGCGATGTGGTTGAAAGATACTAGATATGACAGCTCTGAGCATGGCATGACTGATTACATATATGTATAGACAAAAATATAGCGGGTGAACTGTGATACAGAAAAATAGGAAGAACAATATCAGAATATCAAAATGTTTGTTGTTATCGTCGCGAGGTTGCAAGTTGCCACTTAACGTAATCCATCAGTAA
>JAFEJD010004763.1:0-16871 GCA_018296065.1 Blastomyces percursus
AACGTGCAGCAGCTCTGATACTTGAAATTTGATTTTTCTGTAAAGCTTCAATGGCTAAAAGAATTCTACCTTCTTGGTAGGAAGCCTGAGAGTTTTTTGTTGTAGGCATTTTGATGAACAAAGATCAAAACGCGTTTGTACGCGAAAAAGTGATCGGGAAGGTGGTTGATTACGTTAAATTAGTTAACGTTATACGTAAACCTGTTATCTGCACACCAGACGGTCAACATACTTCATCATTTTCAACTCAACGCCTTTATTTAGCCAATTGATGGCACTAAACACTTCACCTAAACATCATGGCAGAGAAGGGTTTGCTCTCCCAAAAACGAGATGGGAAACGAAGGCTTAGGCCCACGAGTGGTATGGGCCCCTTTTGGCACTTCTGCCTTCTTAGAAGATGTATGTCTTAAAAAATAGTTATAGGATTGGTGCACGAAATGAATCGGACACGTTTTGACCCGGCAGCCATCATATAATTGCTACATTTTTTGGACTAGCTACGGAGAGAAAGGTTCCCTTTCTTTCATGGTTTCTCCTCTTCTTGCTCTTCTTTAGTGCTTTTTCATTTTTTTGTTCTTTCACTGAATGTATATTTCTTCTTCTGAGCATGGGTATGTGAGAAGCCGATTGTTGAGTTCTCTTGTGTTACTGGAGGCTGCCATTTCGGGCCAGTCAACTTTCCACGCGGCGTTCTTTTAGCGCATTTGTGAGAGCAATTGAGGGCCTCTTAGGCACTGACACATCGTCCCAAGGACCTGTACCGACCATATTTTAAGTAGTTAAGGAGGGATAGAACAAGTTGTGTGTATTCAGGAGTTGGGAGACTCTCTTCCTTATACATTTTGGCCAAAGCAATATAAAAACGCATCAAGTAATCTATACTGTGTTACAGGGTCCGTATACGGGCTGTACAATGTTAGAAATGGCGAAATTAGTCGCAGTGAGGTTGATCAAAGAGCGAGTCTTGCTGTAAATTACGCGAAGAGTTCAAAGCCACATAGAGGTTTTCCAGCCAAGTGATGCCCATGGGTTCATTTCAACTGCTCTGTTGCATTATTCGGTATTGAGAAGGAGAGTGTATAAATGAACGTACAAAAGACCTGGAGAAAAAGCCATTGGATGGACGTAGTAGGTTCGGGAGAATAAAATTTGGAATTTAAAGGCTTCTGCATATGAAAATGGATCGAGTTCACTCTTCGATCGAGCAATGTTTGTTTTCTTTTCCTCCCATGCTCAACTGTAAATGGTAAGTACACAGTGACTTTGAGAGAAACCTTACTGTGTACCACGGTTCATGTCCGCTGTACCTCTTTACCCACCCTGTTTGGGACTAGCACAACCCAATTTCATGGCGCATAATTATTGATCCGAACTAGAACAGGAATAGCGCGCGATTTATTTGCTTCCAAGGTTCCATTTATGCAGTTCTGGCACATTTTGTTCAGATCCGGCCAATCATAGGCCGTGATACCAAGTAAACAGCAGCATGAAGGCTTGGAAACTCAGCCGCGACTGACTCAGCAGCTTGCCGTGCCGGGGATAATTAGCCCCTTTGCAACACTTCTCTGGCAGTGCAATTTCCTCGTACTTCGGTCGCCTCACCCCCGTCCGCTCCTTCACACCAGCCATCGCCCTGCTGTTTGGGCATTATCACTCTCTTTTTCTTTCTTTTTGTTTGACAAGGGTGTGAGGATATCTGGTTGAGGGGGGTTTTGAATATCGGTTTGCTTTTCATCATACACTCTTTTGAGAAACATTCCATATTGTATATACCTCATTATTCTCCTCCTTGGATTCCCAAGTTTGGTTTGACGATACCTACCTCAGCTACCTCTATCTTCGTAGGTAGGGCAGTGCCAGTGTCGCTGCCGGTGGAGCGGTGGAGCGATGAGGGCCTCCTCAATGTTCGAGCCAGCGACGGCGAGTGTTATCTCTTCCCTCTGTCGTTCCGCCCTTTTCGCGCTCTCACTCCTGCCCTCGGCGATCTATGCTTCCCGATTTACCCCCGTTTCTTTGCCGGACCTTGATATTGGCCCCTTGGGTCGAATTGCTTTGACCGGCAGCTTTGATGCCATATCACTGTTCCAGTACGAGGAACAGAGGCCGAAACCTACCCTACCCAATGGATCCCGATCTCATGCCCTCCTCGCCTCGTTACCAAACGGTGCTCTAGCCTCACTCACCTCGGCCGATGCCGATATATTGTCACTCTGCCCGTTAATAGCAGATGATGGCGCAATTACTGGTGTCGTTGTTGGAGGGAACTTCACAAGTTTGGGTGGAATCGAATCTCACGGAATTGGCCTCTTCGACCCAAATACCAATAAGGTCACGCCGATTCCTGATCTCCCGGGACAGGTCCTCGCCCTACTATGTGATGCGGAAAGCGGAAATGTATATGTTGGGGGAGATTTTAAGAAATCCGAATCCAATAATGCTATTCTGTGGTCGCCAAAATCTGGGTTTTCCCCGCTTCCTTTCGCTGGCTTCAACGGGGTTGTAACGTCTATCATCAAAACCCCGGAAGGCCGCGTTCTATTTGGAGGTTCTTTTGACGGTTTGGGAAACACGACAACACCATCTCTGAAGGACCAACAAGTTGTCAACATCGAAACCGCATCAATTACTTCCGGGTCTAGTTCAACAAGGGCCGCGTTTAGTGATCCTCGGAATGCAATCTGTCAACAGGACGGGAAGAAAGGAGCTGCTAATCCATGGCTACTTGCAGATAACGCCCCAGGGTTTTTGCGTGCGGAGATGAGGTTTGGATTCCGTCCAACAAAACTAAGGATACGCAATGCACGTTCAGAAGGACGAGGAACAAAAACATTCCGCTTTACGGCAGTGCCTGACAATGGAATTCTGAACATGACCTACATCGATCCCGCCACTGGCAATGTTATGGCTTGTGATGCTAGATGCCCGCTATCAGACGACCCATTGGAGGATTTTCGCGATTTCAAATTCGTTAACGTAGTTGGCATGAACGGTTTCCAGCTCGACATTTCTGACTGGTATGGTGCAGGGGGGGGCTTTGACAGTGTGGAGCTTTTTCAGGATGGTATGCTATCTTCAACAAAATGCTTGCATAATGAATGCCAAGTTAACGTTGCTTTAGACATTTATACTCATGCTATGGACGATTTCAACGAACCTATATGTGCTGGAATCACCACCCGATCCAGAGCGAGCCCGACAGGAAGCTGGGCGGTTACGCCGTCTCTTCAGAGTTCATCCGACTATTTAACAGCCAAGGTTGCATCGACAGATCAGACTTCGACATCAGTGACCTTCGAGCCAGACTTGAAGCAATCAGGAAACTATTCAGTGACTGTTTTCACTCCTGGATGTGTTCCAGATAATACCTGCAACTCTCGTGGAATCGTGAATGTTACCGCGACTTTCTCATCCAATAGCAACCAGCAGATTGAGAACTTGATAGCCCAGACGAACAATTTTGACAAATATGATGAAATATATCTTGGCTTTGTTGATGCTAGTAGCAGCAACTTTCGACCGTCCGTGAAGCTGACGCCAAAAACTGGCCAAGAAGATATTACTGTTGTTGCCTCTCGCGTTCGATTTCAACTCATATCATCAACTGGAGGCCTCAACGGCCTATTTGAATTCGATCCGAGCCGTAAAGAAATTAATTCCGACTTTTCCAAATCCACCATAAATAAAGCGGGAACTGATCTGGAACCTGATGCAACAATAAAAAGCCTAGCTAGCGGTCATGATACTATTTTTATTGGCGGAGACTTCTCCAGCCCCACGTTCAAAAACATCATGTCATTGACAAATGGAAAGCCCTCACCTTTACCAGATGGTGGCCTAAATTCCCCGGTGAATGCTTTGCTACTACTCCATGACACGCTTTTCGTTGGGGGCAATTTCTCTGCTACCTCGGGTAGCAGTGAAGCTGGCGATAACGAAAGCAGGCTGAGGAATGTGGCGTCATATTCACTGTCGAAGAAGGCTTGGATCCCTCTTGGGGCAGGTGTAGATGGTCGTGTGGAGTCTATAGTACAATTTTCTGTCAATCTGATAGACGACGAGCCAGAAACTGCTGTTGGAATTAGTGGAAGCTTTACTCATATCCTTCCATTTGATGACCACCATTCAAAACCAGCTGCAGGCTTCGCAGTATGGGTTCCCTCAAGGAGAAATTGGTTATCAAATCTCGACGTCAGTCAACGGGCTTTTAAAGGGGGGCTGACCGCATCAATTACGGTCAGGAATGTGACTACACTTTTCGCTGGCAACCTTATATCAGGAGGACTCGCCTCACGCGGCGCTGTCGCATTGACAGACGGCGATGATGGTCTTAGCCTCCAGCCTATTCCTGCCAACATTCAGCCAATAGGAGAGAAATCATTGCTACAGAAGAGAGTCACCGCTTCGCAAAATGTAAGTGGTGTTATTACAGGTCTGTTCTACAGCGGCTCAGGCCGTAATCTCACAGTATTGGGCGGTCATTTCACTGCTATTGGAGAAAATGGTGCCTCCATTGAGAACCTTCTTTTCCTTGATGGATCAAACGATGATGCTGTCACCGGGGCTGGGCCTGGCATTGATACAGAGTCGACTTTCCTGGCGATGGGCTTAAGAGGAGACACGCTATTTGCCGGCGGCACGGTTAAAGGTATCATTTCTGCATCCGACGTAAACGGCCTAATTGCTTATGATCTCAAAAATTCGAAATACATGCCACGTCAACCCCCTGCTCTCGAAGGTGACATCGTCGTTGTAAACTCGATCGCCCCACGTCCAGAATCTGACGATGTATTCGTCGGCGGTCAATTCCAATCAGCTGGCGGGCTACCTTGTCCTAGCGTTTGTAATTTCCAACCAGCTTCTAATCACTGGACCCGGCTGGGTGATGAGATCAGAGGCACTGTATCTGTTCTAGAATGGGCTACGAAAGATAAACTCATTGCTGCGGGGTCATTCACAGTTGGAAATAACGCGACAACTTTGGCTATCTACGACGCACAATCGCGAACTTGGTCTTCAATTGATGGAGCATCGTCTGAGGCTGTTCCGGGTCCCATTACGGCCTTTGGCCTTTCTAGAGAGGATGGCTCCCGCTTTTGGGTTGCCGGAAAGTCAGCCGATGGCTCTCCTTTCCTAGTTTTCTACGATGGCTTAAAGTTCCGCTCAATAGGCGCAATCTTTGGGAAAGAAACTACAATACACGGAATTCAGGTCATTGGTCTAAGACGAGAACATGATGAAACCGAGGTGTTTGATAAGGACCAAGTACTCCTCATTTCTGGTCGACTCCAAATCCCAGACTTTGGCAGCTTATCTGCTGCACTCTACAATGGAACTACCTTGGCGCCATTCCTCCTGACCACAACGGCGGACGGTCAACCAGGCACTGTTGCAGAACTATTCTCTGAAAATAAAAATACATTTAAAGGTGGTCGTAAGTATTTAACAATTTGCACCAAGGACACAAACTACTGGTAGAACTCCCGAGCTGACACGTACCTTTTCACAGGCCGGCCACGTTCCAAGGGAATAGTTATTCTGGTGTCATTCTGTATCGCTCTTGGTTGTGTATTTTTGATTGTTTTAATAGGAATCATCCTGAATCGCGTCCAACGCCACCGGCAAGGTTATGTCACTGCACCACGAGGCACAGATCGACGACCGGATCTTCAACGAGTCCCTCCTGAACATCTATTAGATTCCCTCAGGCAACGAACATCGGGAGTACCAGCCATATAAGTCAATACTCTCAGCTTTTGCCGGACTTTATAGCAATCTTCGATTTTTTGACATCTTTTGTATTTCCAATTCCATATGGTATGGCGTCTAGGTGGGAAGGAAAATATCCTTTCGAGCGGTTTAAAGCTTGGCGTTTTTTCGTTTACGTTCTTTTTCATTTATTTCCTATCTTTTAGTCCTTCCTTTTCCTCTTTTATGGGGGACGTTGAACGATCTCTATACCTCTCATTTCCATCGTGATATTTGGCAAAAATACGTTTTTCGGACGTTGCATACGGCCTTTATCAAATCGGCGGCAAGGTATAACCAGGATCAGGATATAGCTATGTCTCCTCTCACCCGTGTCGCACATTCTCTTTTATGACGGAACTAAATTTATAATCACCCGGGCAACACGATTTAACGATTTATTTGCTACTTGCTTCCCTACCACATGTTCCGCATGCTACTAATGATATCCACCTTTCTAGGCAATTCTCTTTTTTTTTTTTTTCCTTTTCCCATTTTCCTCTCCGCCGATAATGTTTCAAGGCACTGGGGCGGCGCGACGAGCTCACAGTGTGGAAATTTTGACGACATTTCTACTTTAGTGACTCGACAAAATTAGTAGTTAATTATTATCTGTTAAGGACTAGTGGACAGGTCCGTCAAATATTGTTTAAAGGTCCAAATCAGCCCTGCTTGAGAGGTGAAGGCTTAGGGATCATATCAGGAGCAGCCAATTGCATAGAAAGCCCCGAGTAGTTCTTATGGAATATTGTAGACGGTAACGCGCCCTAGGCTTTTTATGAATCTTACTGAAGTTCCACGCAATTGTGAAATGGGGCTAATCACCATGGTTGTAAGGGTCAACACTGCTCTGGGACTATTATATTTCGAAGCCAGAGCTTCCTAAAAGCGCCTTCTGAGCTTGCGACGGCGGCAGCAATCCATCCCCACTTTTCCTTTTTTTGCTAGACCCTCCCTGCCCGCTGTAGAGGCAAGGGAAAATTATGGATCGTGCTCCCCTGCCCGCTAACCGCGGCCACCGTCAGTAGAATTGAATCTTTAATAAAAGGGACTGGGAAACACTAGCAGGTTCACTTGAGTGTAAATTGCACAGGATGCGCTCAAGGACTGGCTGGTATGTAACTCTAATCTCGATATAATTCCACCCTTCCTTCTTCAGTCATGCCCCTTCACCGGAAACGCTCTGATTATGTATGCTGCGGCGACTCTATAACGGTCACTCGGCCCGATATATTTGCCTACTAACTCGAATATTTTCGGTCACCATTAGTCTCACGTGTCGAGCTCGAAAGGTGAAATGCGACGAGCGGAGGCCGCAATGCTCGCAGTGTCGGAAGTCCAGGCGCGAATGTCGGCAAAGTGAGGGCATTGTTTTCCGCCACCAGCAGAATGCATCGATGAACAGGGCTGGGACAGACCTAGGAGACAGTGGTGATAGTGACCGTAGTGCATTGGGTAGATTTTACTCATATAAAAGTACCTTCGGAGCAGATAGTGTGTGGCTAGAAATCCCAAAACAAGGTGCGTATTTGGCTGTCTGGCTTGCGTGCGTGCACATGTACACATATTAGTATACGTCCATGCCCGTATATAACGGCGTTCCAATGTGTGCTGTATGAGTGTTCATCAGAGACTTCGATGGCATTGTTAATAACTCCTAAATAGTTACATTCGTCGACAACTCCGATCCATACGCAGAGGGAATCGATACCTTGATAACGTCTGAAACCACCACTTCCGTCCCCAGCCCGCAGGTTCTGGATTGGAGTACTAATGGCGACTACCGTCACCTGGAAATGTTGGATGGCCAAGCGCATGGGCTGGAGGCTCTCTCCGCAGCTGCAAC
Organism: Blastomyces percursus; assembly: GCA_018296065.1. Classification (NCBI taxonomy): domain Eukaryota; kingdom Fungi; phylum Ascomycota; class Eurotiomycetes; order Onygenales; family Ajellomycetaceae; genus Blastomyces; species Blastomyces percursus. The sequence goes on from JAFEJD010004763.1 coordinate 7,595, forward strand.
GAGGGAAGCCTGCCCTCTGCATGAGACGCCTTCTAATTCTTTACTCCCGTCAATGAATAGGGATACTACTGCGAGTGATATTTACTCCAGGCACCCAGAGCTGCATTCATTGGTGGAATTAATGCCTTCTTCGAACAATACAGGCCCTGCCGTATCAGTTTCTTCGCTCTCCCCAGCCACATCCATATGTTCCCCAAATAACAACATAAATTTTCTACTAAATCCGTCAGCACCAATGCCGTCCCATATCGATCCGAGTAGCCCTCGTTCGCGGCTTGGCCAGAGCGAATCACCATTTGCTGCTACACGGCCATCAGAATCGAGGGGCTCAGGTGTGGAGCTGAGAGTAGATGGTAAGGTGGAGGCTGAATCTGATTACGAGATTGCATTTCTATTGCGTCATTTCTCAGAAGCTCCCGGCCGATGGTACGTTGCTATATATATATTCCCATAATGGAAAATGGGCTATCATTTTGCTAATGTTGCCTAGGATGGATCTTTTCGATTTGGGCAGTTACTTCTCTTCATATGTTCCTATCAAAGCCCTCAAGGTACCCTTGCTGAAGTACGCCGCTTGTGCGTATGCAGCGAAGCAGCTAGGGCTGGTCAAAGGCAACAAGGGTATTGTTGGAGGTGTGGATGGAAGGCAAGCCACGATGGAAGTCTGGCCTGATACTGAAAATGTGGATTGGTCTTATTACAGCACAAAATATTACAACAAAGCCATGCAGCTTCTTATGGAAGCCTTACCCCACGATGGCAAGAGTATACTGTTGAGCAATCTTGAAGCGCGCGGGCAGTGGCAAGCAGTAGAGTTGTATAATGATCCAGAGGGTTTTCATAAACGATACAGGTGTTCGAATGTCCAACAATCAAGCGCGTATTTAGATGAAGTCATGGCAGCAACCATGATTTTATCTGCGCATGAATTTCACGACGCAAAGGGCCCCGCATGGAATAGACATCTCAGTGGAGTTAAATCGCTGCTAGACATTGCGGAAATTGGTTTGATGCCGGTCTCGGCTTTCCCTATAGCCAGAGGACCAAGACTCTCCAAAGCGCGGAAGGCGACGTTTTGGAATTTTGCACGTCAGGACTATCTATCCGCATGTAAGAAGGAAGGAATTGGCTAAACTAGTTCGAATATATGATACTAACTAATGGCTAGTCATTAACGAATGCAAGACAAGGCTCAATACTGAAGATTTGGCCCTATGGACTGAAGCTGGTCTGCTTCTTGATAACGATGGGTTTGCCCGCCCAAGTAATACCACCACCTCTAGGTATTCAGAAGGGGATGATGCCATGAGTGAGGATCTGATATCAAATGCGCTGATTTGGATACTTTCGAAAGTTGTTAATTTCGCAGCTGCAGGCGACGCTTTAGATGTTGGGGAAAACTGCTTCGATGAGTCTTCCGCTGGTATTTCTCAGCAAACTTCCTTTGAGCGATGGCACAGACTTCAAACTGAACTGGACAGATGGTATGATGGATTACCAGATACGTTCAAGCCCTGTGTAAGGATGGAACGTTCTCATTCGTTCCATCAAGGTCCGATTGAAGCGCCTTTACAGTGGGCGGAAGTGTGGTACAGTCTGCCAATGTGCGCATCAACAATACAGCATTACCACATGGCGCGAATCCTCCTCCTCTTCAATAAGCCCCCTGAGTCTGCCGCGAAAGGGCATATGATGGCAAGTAAGGTCAAGTCACATCGTTCCGTCGAGAGCAAAATTAAATTCCATTCACATGAAATTTGTGGAATTTCTATGTCGCGACCGGACGCTTCAGTGCGTATCCATTCCGTGCAGCCTTTGTTCGTGGCTGGTCAGTGTCTCACCGAACCTCAAGAGCGCAGGGTTATTCTGCAATTGCTTAGAGGAATAGAGAATGACCTTGGATGGGCGACGGAGTACCGCGTTCAATTGTTACTGAGGATGAGAGTTGGATGAAGCGACTGGAAATATTCCTTCGCAATGAAGAATTCGACGACGAGGCGATAACCCCATTTTCATGTCTCTGGAGCCTGGTAGAAGGTCTACCTGAAACAGCACACGACCAGATGCTTGCTATCGCGCCAAATGAAAGCATAGGTGGGCATACTCGATTGTCTCAGTCGTTAGCAGCAAGGGCTCTCTATCGCGAATTCTGTACACCTGCCCAGGAGCTGATTTTCCTTATATGACCCTGCCATATCCCACGAAAGTGGCATCCTCGTTATCTCAGGAACAGTGTTTAGCTATTTGGATGCAATAAAAACAGAGCCACCAAAAATGAAGAGCAAGGTATGGATATTTCAGTGGAGCAGATGTCTTCTTTTCCACACTGTTTGACAATGGAGAAGACTGCTAACATGGATATCAGCACGCACAAGACCGGGGAAGCTCTCAGGTATTCCCTTCTCCACGACCACCTCGTCGACGAAGACGCCGCCGCAACCAGCCGCAAAGTGCCTCAACCCATTCGACAGAGATTTCTAGCGACCAGCATAATACCAACGACAGAACGGACTCTATTTCCATGCCTCACCATTTACAAATTGCCAACCACCACCTACCTCCACATGTGTACAACGTTCTCCTCCAACGCAAAAGAATTGTCACGGAGGAACTCAATCTTCTCAACCAGTATCTCGAAATGCTCCAACCCCCGCACAGCCCGAATGAAATGGACTGGGAACCCATCCCGCCAACACGCAAATATTGCCTACCGCAGCAGCCGCATCCGCAACAGCAACCGTTAGAAGTATCACTCTTAAACTTGCCTGGAGCGAATAGGCTAGAACAAACTTCCGTATAGGAGCAATGTCATGTTCTTTTGCAGAAATGGCTCGGGGTTCGTTGCGGATTTGTACAGTACAATATTCCTGATTAATTTGCACTATTCGCACTCATTTTCCGTTGATAAACCCGGCGGAGTCCCAGACGAGTCCCTCCGTCATGACTCTAAGCTCCAATACAAAATTGACTTCTGAAGACATTCGGCCCTGATGTGTTCGATGAGGACACTGAACAATTTAGAGCACGCGGTTCAATCACATTTCTTATTCAGGGTGATTCGATGTACTATAGCCTTTCTTTCCCAAACTATATCTATTCTTGCGCCCGCTTGTTACCCCTTGCTGTCGTAAACACAACCACTATAAAGCAGCCGAAATAAAAGACCAGCATCACTACATGGTTAGAGGATTGAACATCACGGTTACCCATGACTTCTTGGTAGTTTAATTTCGTCCAGCTTCGTCAAACCATGTTCACTTGCACCCATCAAGCAAAAGTGCTTAAGGAGACAGCAGTGTTTGCCTTTTCAGTGTGTCTAGGGAAGATAATACCGTTGGACCACTTAATTTGTCCAACTGTAGGACATTCCTAGATACAACACGCTCTGAAGTATCAGGTAGGGGCTTCTGTCTGTGGCAAAAGCTGGATCTGAAAAGGCCGTGACATCGTATCTCAGTGGCAGTGGATAGATTGGGTTGGGGATTATTTCCACCCCGCGTTTTGGTTGTCGAACTTCGTCTTTGAAATATGATATGTCGAGACGCAAATATGGAGCAGTGGTCGTATTCAGAGTTCACCGAAACTGGGGGATATTGGGAAGTCTGATATCAGGCCAATTTTGAGGCTGAGGATAGTCTACTGGTTATCCTAGTTGCCATTGGCAAGAAAATTCATCGCCCCCGTCGGGTTCGTCGTTTCTTCGTAGCAGGTTTTAATTCGGTTTCCCCCTCTTTAAGCTGTATTTTTGTTTCCTCAAACTCGTCAGATATTTCTCTCTTTGCTGAAATATGCGAGGTAGTCTCCGTCTTTATGCCGTGCTCCTTTCTGACAGTTTTCATATCAACTTCGACCTTGGGTACTAGGCGATCCGAAAATGTTTTCAAATCCGCCGTGAACAAAACGCTATGGGCCCAGCCAGCCTCTTTTCCCCAGAGGTTGCGAAAATGATTACCCACAGCATCGTATGTAGCTTTAGTTAAGCTTTTATGCTTTCCTTTGCCAAATTTGTAATCACGCTGTGCAATTTGCCACACTATATAGAATGACTTATAAGTAAACAAAGAACGGATGGGTGAGGTGGTAAAAGGGAAATCGGAAGCTTACCGTGAGTATCGACTGGGACGGCCTCTCCCCATCCCAAACCCATAAGGCATGCACAATCTGCGACTTTTGGACCAACTCCTTGAAGCTCAAGGAGCAATGCATGAGCTTTTCGATAGCCATCTCTACCTCCTTCTGTCATTTCTCCAGCAGGTGCCGGGTTTGCGCCAAACAACGGAGACTCAGGGTTGCGGAGAGAATTTAACCAACCCTCCTCACGGCTCGCGACAATGAGCGCAGTTTGGTAGATATACTTTGCCCGATATCCGAATCCAAGCTCGCGGAGACGTGATTCAACATCACGACCTACCAGTGCGCGAGGAGTTGGGAAATCATGATACGGTTTCTTGTCTATGTATCCGATTAGTGGTCCATAGTTCAAGCATAGTTTTTCTACCTAAATGGCCAAAAATGACAGTGTCAGTCAGAAGGGGGAACAATTTACTAGCTGTAGAGATAAACACATACCATCTGCGAGATTCGCGCTATATTGTTATTGCTACTGCAGATAAACGAAATAAGCGCCTCCCAAGCATCCTGTCGTAAGATACGGATACCAGTGAACTGGGGAGCTTTCTTCTTGAAATTTTGATCTGCAGTCGACCATTGTTCGTACAGACCCGTAAGATTCAAGTCCAAGTTGAAGTAGTTATTGATCAATGCTTCTGTATCATCAACCTGCTCGCACGACTCTTCTCTTCTTGATGCCGGCACAGAGGATGGGGGAGTCGGTAATGCAGGTGGAGCTGGCGGAAAATATGACCGATAATGGAGATGGGTGGGGTCCTGTTGCAAAGACACAATGCGACCGTAAAGGGCACAGCTCCATTCGTTGTCTCCGGACTTCTGCCACCTGAATTGCTCATACAACGGTTCTTGTTAGTCCAGCGCGTACTTTGTTATATTTGATGATGGGGATTCGGAGGGGTTCTCACCGAAATGATTGTCCACAGCGGAGAGTAGTATTGATACAGAGTTCAGTCAAACTTATTGGCAGCTTTCGCCATTCAGAAAAAGCACCAATTGACATAGCGACGAGGATATCAATAATCCCACGGTCATGGTCGTCGCTACGCTGGATTCTACGTCCTGAGCGGTGTTGCCCCTGGCCACGATGAAGCTTCGAAGCTCTGGCCTAAAACACGTGACTTGTTGGACCTGGCTGGCATAATCGCGCCAAGCCCTTTTCAGCGGTCGACGGCTCTTTCCTCCACGCCCTTTTTTCAACTTTTTATATCGGCAGCGTGCTGATAACCCACCCACTACCAAACCATTGCTAGCCATTGCTTTCTGTTCAGTTTCGGGGCAGTGCAATCAGCGCCAGGTGGCTAATATTTCAAAGATACATTGTTGGTTCTGCCTTGACTTTGAAATCCTTCCCCCTGTGCTCGGTCGAATTGGACAAGATGAACGGGGATAGCTACGCATCTAGAGGTAAGAATAAGAGCTTACTTGGAATGACCTCTGAATGGTAACATAACTGACCTGTGACATTCCATAGACTCTGGGCGATCGCGAGACTATTACGTATGTTATCGCAACAATCCCTTTTGTTTAACCTTTGACCCATTACGAACCCGTTCCTGTGCTCCTGCTTATACGTTATACTTTGTTAGGGTGGCGCTCGCTCTGATCGAGAGGATAGAAAAGACCGTAGTGATCGTACTAGCCGCGGCGATCGCGGTGACAGACGGGAGAGAGAAAGAAGAAGATCAAGATCGCCTCAACATGGGTCGAGGTCGGGGCGGCGCGAGCAGGAACCGGACTTGTACTCTTCTAGTCGTGACTATCGCGCAAGAGAGCGGGAGGACAGATATTCAGGCCGAAGGGATGAGAGAGAATGGGATAGAGACCGAAGTGAGAGACGACGTGATCATAGAAGAGACGATGATGATAGATCTCGACGTGATAGAGACATGCCTGATGACCGGCCCCGAGGAGGTAGAGGTCGAGATCGCGATACATTGGGCGGCGGCAGGGAGAGGAAGAGAAGTGCGAGCCCACCGGCAAAGAAGAGAGAACCCACGCCAGATTTGACGGACGTTGTTCCGATTCTTGAGCGGAAACGTCGACTGACACAGTGGGATATCAAACCGCCTGGTTATGAACATGTAACGGCAGAGCAGGCAAAGATCTCCGGTGAGTTGAAAATTGTAATGATATCATGCCCATGTGAGCCTTTATCTAACGTCATCTGCAGGCATGTTCCCTCTTCCAGGTGCACCCCGGCAGCAGGCAGTCGACCCCAGCCGGCTGCAAGCTTTCATTCACCCACCTACTACTATTACTGCTCCTGGTTCATCTACCAATACTGTCCTAAAACCCTCGAACTCTCGCCAAGCGAAGCGTCTTTTTGTTCACAATCTCCCGACATCGGCTACGGAGGAAAGCTTGGTGCAGTTCTTCAATCTCCAACTGAACGGTCTTAACGTCATCAAAGGGGTAGATCCATGCTTGTCCGCGCAACTGTCCAAAGATAAGACTTTCGCTCTACTTGAGTTCCGAAATGCTGCGGATACTACTGTTGCACTGGCTTTTGACGGTATTACAATGGAGGATAGTGGCGAAATGGATACATCGAACGGAGATGCTGATGGGCCAAGCCAAGGACTCTCAATACGTCGACCTAAGGATTACATACTTCCATCTTCAGTGGAAGAAGGGCCTCATCAGGAGGGCGTTGTTTCCAACGTAGTCCCTGACTCCCCGAACAAAATATGTGTCTCGAATATTCCGCCATTTATTGAGGAAGAACCAGTCACTATGCTCCTTGTTTCTTTCGGAGAACTTAAGTCGTTTATCCTTGTGAAAGATAGCGAGACTGGCGAATCTAGGGTAAGCCCAATACTCTCAACTGTTCTGATATAATTCTAACTGGCGTTAGGGAATTGCGTTTTGCGAGTACCTTGATCCGACGTCGACAGAAATTGCTGTTGAAAATTTGAATGGCATGGAACTCGGGAACAAGAGGCTCAAAGTGGTCCGTGCAAGTGTTGGAACCATACAAGCTGCTGGCCTCGACATGGGCGTTAATGCCATGTCCATGTATGCCAAAACAACTTCTCAGAACATTGAGGCTAGTCGTGTTCTTCAGTTGCTGAATATGGTAACGACTGAAGAGCTAATGGACAACGACGATTATGAAGGTATGCAACCGTGTATTAAGATTATTTGTTCCCCGCTTCGCATATTTACTAATGTCTGTTATAGAAATATGCGATGATGTTCGTGATGAATGCTCAAAATACGGGGAAGTCGTGGAGCTAAAAGTCCCAAGACCAACGGGGAATAACAAACAATCAGCGGGCGTTGGCAAAATATATGTCAAATTTGATAATAGCGAGTCAGCCACGAAAGCGCTTAGGGCGCTTGCGGGAAGGAAATTCCAGGATCGAACTGTTGTTACCACATACTTTGCAGAGGTAAGCCAGGCTCAATCCGGGCGCAAAATTGTGGACAAGATAAATCTAATAGAGCATAGGAAAATTTCGAAGTCAATGCATGGTAATTGACGGAGCGGGAGAAATTGAGAATTCTTGGACTTGTCTTTGTTTCCATCGCAACCGCAGCAAACCCGCAACTTCATCTAGGAACTAGTGTTCCTTACAACATATTCTCTCTCGGACGGCGCCCTCCTTTCCCATTTTCTCTTTAGCTTCTTTTGTTCCCTTCGCACCCTTCTCGGCGCAATTTCCTTCGTCAAATACAGACAGCAGCTGGCTGGAACACTAGGCGAGCGCAATTCACTGTAACATAACTCAATATTGTAAGATCCTTTTTCCCAAAATCTCTTTATATCTTTTTTCGTCATCTGTGAAGTATCATGGGCCGGGTGGACAATCGAGGCGAAATAATTGTGCTAGGGCTCTCGTTTATATCTTTATATGTTTGTTATTTTACATTTTTCCCTTTTAAAGGCCAATTTTGACCACTCAATTTAACCCAATTGATAATTATGGGACTCTCGCCGGAGCGACATACATAAAAAGAGGGGCGAAGCACTCTCGGCCTCCCTCTTGCAATAGCCACCCGGAGTATGCGAGTGATATTTATCGAGGCCATCCCAACAAGAAGATGTCGGTTGGAAAGCTTGAGTTCTATTACTATCTAGGGGGAGCTAGCGAGATTATATCGGTAAGATCACGTGTGGCGCCGCCGGACAACACGTACGCTGCGTAGTGCCCTTGATATCGCCTTTCAAAACACGCTACATACAAGATTTTAGGCATTCCCGCCGTTTTCGCCTGTCATCGCGAATAAATTAATGAAACGCTTGAATGCCACTATGCCCAGGGGTTTGGTTAATCCGTCCGCTGCCATATCACCTGTAAGAACATGCTCTAAAGAGATAACACCCTCCTTCAACTGCGTACGCGAAAAATGAAATCGCGTATCAATATGCTTGCTGCGGGCGGTGATCGCCGCCACGATGGCTAGGTCGATCGCCCCTTTATTGTCGGCGAAAATCTTAATCGGCTTATCCGCCGGAATGAACGCCATCTCATTCATCAAATTGCGCAACCACCTCGCCTCCCGCACTGCCTCGCTTAGAGCCACGTATTCAGCCTCGTTCGAGCTTAGGGACACGCAGGCCTGTTTGGCCGATTGCCACGATATAGGGGCATCCGCGATTTTGAAGACGAATCCGGACGTAGATTTGCGGTCGCCGTTGAGGGGGCCTGCCCAGTCGGAATCGGCATATCCAACAGGCGTATATGCCGCGTTCGGCAAGCCGCTCACCTCATCATCACCATTGTCCGATCCTTTGTAGAATATGCCAAGATCCTTAGTGCCGTGTAAATAACGTATAACATGAAGAAGGGCCTTCCATGCCTTTGGGGTAGGGGCCGAATTCTTCTGCGCAAGAAGGGATGCCGCGCGGGCGATATCCGGCCTCAATTTGACCGCCAAATACTGCAGGCAGTCGACTCCGTGTTGGTAACGAGTCTTCGTAAAACCACCTTCTTTTTCGGATACAGGGGAGTCGTCCAGGCGTAATCCTTCTTCCAAGGGCATACGAACAGGGACGGCGTCATCTAAGTGGAAATCTTGCACCAAACGAGTGATATATCGTTCCAGTGTCAACTTGATTCCTTCCCCCGAACGACTAACTTCCATGCCCAAATATTTTTCTGTTCTTTCAATCGCGGCCCAACCCAAAACGCGTCCATGAATT
>JAFEJD010004768.1:0-31033 GCA_018296065.1 Blastomyces percursus
CCCCCGGACCTACCCTTCAAGAGCATATCCAACCCCCTCCCCACTCCCCATTTCGATAAGCCGCTTCCGCATCCTCTCCGCTCTCTCCTTTACCTCCCCTTCCAGCCCGCTAAAGGCTGCATCCTCTCTATTAATCCAAAACCCAACCCCATGCTGCAATACAACCTGAGCCCTAACACTCGTCTTGGGCGTCTTCTTGTCCGCCGCTTCCCCTCCAGCATTACCACCATTATGATCAACTGCCAACCCAACACTTCCATGTACCGTCAGCCTCAACCCCTTCGGCAGGCCATCGTCGCCTTTAACCCCCGAATCCATCGCTCCATAGACCCCTCTGTGCCAAATATTGCTATCATAGAACACCGCATCGCCCGCTGCCAGCTTCACAACCAACTGGCCAGGAACATTATCTTCATACGGATCCGCGTCGCGCTCTGCCTGTGTGCGCGCCCGTCGATGTGAACCCGGCACAACAATCAGCGACGCATCGTCGTACAGGGGGATATTGTACTGGGCATGCGACTGCGGGCGGTCGGGCGGGGACTTCAGCTTCAGGGCCGCCAGCTCGTCTTCCGGGCTTAGCGACGGCGGGGTGGGGATGTCATCGCGGTGCCAGCGAAGGGCGAAGGGAACGTGCGTGGGCGCCACAAGAAGGTTGAGGAGTTCCATCGTTAGCGGCTCCTTCTCATCACCGCCTCTGCCGTTCGCTGACGACGGCGGTGGAACGCCGACGAGTTCCTCGACGATCGCGAGCACGCGCGGGGAGAAGTAAAGCTTGGCAAATTCGTCGCGGCCGGGCATTTCAGGGTGCATGAGGTGCTGGACGCCCCAGATTCCGCCCTCTGAGGCCGGCGGCGGGGTGGAGGGCCATGGGGGGAATTGCTTGGGGACTGTACGGATGTGTGCCCACTTGCCTGTGCGGCCGAGGTCGGAGGCGTGTGACGCGGTGGCGCGCAGGGTGGTGAGTTGGGAAGGTGAGACGAGGTTTGGGACCACGACGTAGCCATTGCGTTGGAGGGCTGTGAGATGAGGAGTGGGATCTGGCGGTGATGTCATTTTAACCTGTTTTTATATATATAGCTGTTTTGGTGGTATTGAAAACGCGCCCGATGCCTTAAAATCATACAATCGGGGTATATAAAGTATATAGAGAAAAGGGTCTGGTTTCAGACGCCGGGGGTATATGTAGGGGATATAGAGGTGTTTATAGTAGCTCCTTGAAGTTAGGGGTGTTAGGGGAGATAATTTGTGATCGTTTGATATTCGGCATCACAACTTCCCAAGCGCAGCGCTGCCCCGCAATGCACACAACTAGCTGCCAACCTAAAGCACCCCACATTTTCAGGCTCCCGAACCCATCCCATCCACTGGCAGCCGGTATCCCAACAAGTTCAGCCAAAGAGCTGATCTCATGTGCACCACAAGCGATGCTAGGGTTGTATCCAGGCTGCGATCCTGGGTCCGCATTTTCCCCGAAGCCCATGTTACGTTTCACTGGGCTGTGATGGTTGCAAATCCAACTTCACCAATTCAATGTACTTTGGTGTACGATGTTACAATTCAAAGCGGATTCTGGAGCGGGGAAGGCAGTTCTTTGTCAAAAACGGAGTGGAAAAATGTCCTCTCAGGCAACGATATTGTGGTGAACTCAATATCACAAGGAATAAAACCCAAGGACCGCACCCGGCTCAAGGGATACCATTTTTTTGTTATATTCTCTTCCTCGGCTCTTATTCTGGAATAAAGCCATTGTGTCGAAATTTGGAACAATGTCGCACTTCCACGTCGTTTCTTGCCGGAATATACGGGCAAATTGAAGTAGTTGTTCAACCGACCTTACATAGTCGGGTCGCGGTTCCATCCATCACTGCTGAGCTCGTTAAATCCATTTCTTCATGGCTATCGTAGGTCTCGGCCGTGGTAAATAAGTAGCGTGGGAAGTAAGAGGAGCCGAGGGTTGGGTTTTGGTCATTCTTTTTGTCAATTAGGCGCAGTTGTCGCGCTCAGGCCGGCAGACTCTGTAGACTGCGTGGATGTGCGGATAGGGGTATTATTGGGGATTGGAGTGAACAAGCAACAAATATCAAATCGAGGTGAAAAAAATTGGAACTATTAATACGCAATTAGAATTCCGGTAGACACACTAGTGGGCACCACTCGTCACATAAAATGAGCAAGGGAAGGGAGGAGTCCTAACCACGTAACGTAGATGGCCAGGCATACTGCCAAGTAGGCAAAAGGCGCCTAGGCCGCTGAATCCGAAAGGAAATGGTATGGTCGAAGCTCTTCATCCCTTCTGAGGAATGTGGAGAAAAGGCGTCGTTATTCGGGTGTTGCAAGCGCAGTATCGATGAAAACTGGGAAGGGCCGCAGATAATTTTAAAATGTAGAAATATTGCCGGTGTAAGAAACGGGCAACGGGCTGTGAGATATATGGGAAGGTGATATTGTCAAGACAAGATGTATGAACTCCCTTCTAATTTCTGGCAAAGGTAGCTAAGAGTGAACACTTAGATAAAACGGGCGATAAATGGGACATGAGAAATAGCGCAAAGCCAAAAAGAAACTCGGGATATATTTCTATAATTCATTAGAATCGTCAAGAAATGCACCAGGAAGTTAGAAAGTCAACGCTGAATACAAGCGAAGCCAGATGACGACGAAAAAAGGGAAAAAAAGAAAGGACGCATATACTGGCAGGACAGATTACAGCTGGAATTTTGTCCGTTGCTTCTCCATTCCACCCTTCCACTCCCATTCCTGTCCACTGGCCCGTTGTATACCCTTATCAACCCTCCTCAGTTTGAGTGTAAACCGCGGCCCTAACTCTTGTAAGCCAGTTCTGATCCCTTCCACCCCCTTTATCTCCTTCCCATCAGCTCCGACTACACTCTTCTCCGTCTCGCGCTTCTCGCGAAAAACGTATCTGTGCCTTCTTACAAATATGTAATCCCGTTGATTATGTAGAGTCACCACCTGCCTCCCTTCCAGGTCAGGCTGTGGCGGGAAAAGCGTGCGAAACAAATGTGCGGAGAGCATTCCAAGCGGGGTACGGAAGTTATTCAAGATCAACTCGGGCCAGTGGCCTGTGGAGTTTCCGTGTCCTGGCAGTTTCTTACCCTCGATCCAGTTGCTGACGCTGAAGTGGAACGTTGGGCCTACGGGCAGGTGAACAATCGTCATCCCCGAGACGCGCTTTTGGTCTTCCTCCACAACCACCACCGCTGTGAAGTTTCGGTTTGAGGCGAATTTCGATATTTCTCTCACGGAGTACTTGTGAGCATATTTGTGGGCGGAGCGGCGGATATAAACGCTATTAGGAAATAGGTCTGTGAGGAGATGTGCTTGCTCGTGCAAGGTGGAGTTGATAGAGGTGGTGATTAAGATTTTCGGCGTCGGAGGGAGTTCTTTGGTAAATAGGGTGGGGAATTTAGCAGCGAGGGCATCAGGTGCGAGATCAAGATTTGTGCTTCTAGTGGATTGTGTAGGGCTTGTTGCGCGCTCCGTTGCAGATGGTAATTTTGATTTCCGTATGCGCGCAGACTTCAAGTCCTGCTCCTTCTCGTCTGAGCCGTCGTCCTCGTGGCTATCGGAGGCGATCATGCTGTCTATCTCATCATCTTCATTTCCATCCTCGTCTTCACTGTCCTGCTCTTTAGTGCCACTTGCCGCATTCATTTCGTCATTCTTCGCTTGCCGTGCTTCCTCTTCCATCTTTTGTCTTTTAACCCGCTCAACATCAAAACTCACTCCCAGCCCGTCCTCAACGTCGCTCCCAACATCATCCCACACTCGTTTCCTTTCAAGCGTAAGAGGTATATTCCGTCGCAGCCGCTCAGCCTTGAGCTTTGGGTTCTTAGCCTCCTCCTTCTTCCTTGCGAATCGTTCCGCACGGGACTGCGAATCTTTGGCCTTCTTCCGCTTGATGTGTAGAATTTGTCTTTTCTGCTTGTTGCCAGGCTTATATTCCATCCCTCCGGAGGGGAGAAGCTTCGACCTTTTCGAAGGCATTTTCTGACATCCGGAGCTGATCCCGATTCTCCCAATTCCTTCTAGATATAAGTTTGCGATGTCGCTTCTATTTCTAATAGCTCTTTTCAGCTTTTATTTTTTGTTCTGCAATAAATTTCCAGACCGGATAAATGTTTCACCGACCTAAATGTACTATGAGTCGAAACTCAACCTCAAAAATACAACATTCAAGAGTCATTTAGCAAAGTATCAGCGCATCATTATCCTTTTTCTACATCTCTCCTATTTACTTCTTCTCCCTTTCATTCTCTCGCCCCGATCACCTTTCGTTTTTCCCTCCTTTGCCCTCTGCTACTCTTCTATAAACACAATTTTGTATGCGTCAATTCCTTGTTCGACTCTTTTCACGAGCTTCACGACCCCCCACTATCCAAGCAAGACAATTCTCCTGCACACCACCGCCGCTGAGGTTCCACATCGTTGCCAACCCAAATAAGGCCAAAATGGCTACCAGTACAACTAAAACTGGGCAACCCCTCGACCGCCCTACCTTAGATTCCCTCCTTCGTCGACGGCTGTTCTACACTCCCTCCTTTGAAATATATGGCGGGGTATCTGGCCTTTATGACTATGGCCCCCCCGGTTGCGCCCTGCAAGCCAATGTTGTCGACATTTGGCGAAAACACTTCGTCTTGGAAGAAGATATGCTGGAAGTCGACTGTACAATGTTGACTCCTCATGAAGTGCTTAAAACATCTGGGCACGTGGACAAATTCGCCGACTGGATGTGCAAGGACCCTAAGACCGGTGAGATCTTCCGGGCAGACCATTTGGTAGAGGAGGTACTTGAGTCGCGACTGAAAGGCGACAAGGAGGCGCGTGGCCAAAAGGTAGAGATTGACGAAGAGAAGGACGCCAAACGGAAGAAGAAGGCGAAGGAGACCAGGGCCGTCAAGCTTGATGACGCTCTGGTCGCCGAATACGAGGAAATTCTGGCCAAGATTGATAACTACGATGGCGAGGAGCTCGGGCAGCTTATCGTCAGATACGATATCAAGAATCCAACTACTGGAGGAGATGTCTTGCCCCCAGTCTCGTTCAACCTTATGTTCCAGACTTCGATTGGCCCGAGCGGCGGGATGCCTGGATACCTTAGACCAGAAACTGCCCAGGGACAATTCCTTACGTTTCAAAAGCTTTTGGATTTCAACCAGCAGTCAATGCCGTTTGCGTCTGCCTCTATTGGAAAATCATTCCGGAATGAAATTTCGCCACGCTCTGGACTTCTACGAGTACGAGAATTTTTGATGGCCGAGATCGAGCATTTTGTAGATCCAGAGGGTGGCAAGAAGCATCCCCGTTTCCACGAAGTGCAGGATACGGAGTTGTCATTCCTGAACCGGGAGGTCCAGCTCTCTGGCAGCACCAAATTGGAGAGAATGACCATTGGCAAAGCTGTCGCCGACAAGATTGTTGATAATGAGACCTTGGGCTACTTCCTAGCTCGCGTCCAACTATTCCTCTTGAAAATCGGCATCGATGAGTCCAAAATCCGGATGCGTCAACACATGATGAATGAAATGGCTCATTATGCCCAAGACTGCTGGGATGCAGAGTTGTTTACCTCCTATGGCTGGATCGAGTGCGTTGGCTGCGCTGACCGGAGTGCTTATGATTTGACAGTACACAAAAACAAGACCGGCGCCCCTCTCTGCGTGCGGGAAACTCGCGCTGAGCCACTTCGGATTGAAGAGTGGCAGATTGACCTGGACAAGAAGAAGTTTGGCCCTCGCTTCAAGAAGGAAGGCAAGACTGTCGAGGCTGCGGTCAACGCCCTGACTCAAGACCTTCGGGAGAAACTATCGCTAGAACTTAAACAGAATGGTAAGATTGAGATAGATGTGGAAGGCGTTGGCTCTGGCAAGGTCAAACTCGAGAAAGACATAATCAATATTGAGAAGCGGACGCGAGTTGAGAATATCAGGGAGTATACCCCCAATGTGATTGAACCATCCTTTGGAATTGGCAGAATTCTTGCGTGTTTAATGGAGCACGTATACTGGTCAAGGCCAGACGACGAGGCTCGTGGTGTAAGTCCTCCCTTTCTTTGTTCATTCAAGGAGTAACACGAGCTCAAGTCGTGTATGACATAAATCTAACATAATTAATAGGTGCTCTCGTTCCCACCAATCGTCGCCCCAACAAAAGTCCTCCTAGTGCCACTCTCCAACCACCCATCTTTCCAACCCCTTGTCCATCGCCTCACGCTCAAACTCCGCCGTCTTGGAGTGTCCAACCGAGTCGATGATTCGTCCGCGAGCATCGGCAAGCGATATGCTCGCAATGACGAGCTTGGAACCCCCTTTGGTATCACTGTTGACTTCCAGTCGGTGAAAGACAATACCTTCACACTGCGAGAACGCGATACAACAAAACAAGTTCGTGCCAGTGAGGAGGAGATTTGCAAAGCTGTCAAGTCACTAGTAGAAGGAGAGGAGACGTGGGAGGATATCAAGAAACGACTCCCTGAGTTTGTTTCGCAGGATGTGGAGTAAGGGGAATACAATACAAGCTAGAATTGTCTTTTTAAAAAGAGAAAAATAAAATAAATAAATGAAAGAAAATAAAAGAAAGAAAAAAATACCTGATATATGTGAAGGGTCATGCTACTCTTCTAAAGACAATTAAAATAATCCTTTATATGAGCTACAATCCTCTCCCTTAAATAATTCTCATTCTGTCTCCGGAAGACTGAACCTCACGTGATTCCATCCCAGTCCCGTGTTCTGACGACGTCAGACACAAGAGCGCAAGGAATAAACAACGAAAGAACAACTGGTCATATTCATCTACACTGCTTGAGCGGACTATATACATTATTTATCATGGACCAATTTCCTTTTCCCAGCTATAGCTTTTGACCTGCCTTTTTGTGCGTACCATCAATACTAATAGACCAGCTGGACCTTGAAACCCCCGAGCTCCAGTAAACAGAACATGGCTCCAGATATCCCATCTGCCAAAATCACACTCTCATGTCCACTCTTCGGCGCGGATTTTGACCCTCGGAACAATAATTTCCTTCTTGTAGGCGGCGGTGGAGGTGAGGGACGCAGCGGGGTTGGAAATAAAATTGTAAGTAACCTCCGCACCACCACCGCAATCTCCCCACGAGAAGCTGAATATCTGGCTAATACTACCCGCCGCCAACCTTTGCTGTATATATAGACCTTGCTAAATACCTCCCGGCGCAACGAGATATCTGAAATCGTCGATATCGAATTGTCCCGAGATGAAGACTCTGTGACTTCACTCGCCGTATCAAAGTCAAATGACAAGTCAATCATAGCTTTGGCCGGCATCAACAGCTCAGTTGCGGAGCAGCAACGGGACAATAATGAACATCTCAGGTCTTTTCAGCTAGATTACCCACCCAGACAAGTGCCAGCCGGCTCTAACACCTCACCTGCAAAATCTGAAAAGGGAGGAAGGAAGCACGATACTCAGCCTGCCAGGCCGACAACAACCCCTTTGTCGCGCGCGTCGCTATTCAAGCCGAAGTACCAACCTAAGGAGAAGCGGGAAACATACCAGAGATTACTGCGACTTTCGCCATGGAAGGGAGAGGAGGCCACTCGCATTGGCGCGGTAGCTACCGGTTTGGCTCCGGAGGGGGAAATGGTCGTGTTCAATGCGACATCTTCGACGCCCGGGGAGTCGGATATCCTAGGTCGGATCCGGCTGGAGGGTACGGATGAGGTTGAGGATGTGGATATGCTACCAGATAGTGAAAGCGGGGATGGGAAATTCAGGGTGGTATTTACGGACGGGACATCTATTTACACATTTAAAGTTTCTACTTCGACGAAGTCCAACGCAACTCCGAAAACCAAGGCAGCCTATACCCTACCATTTCCCGATTATTTTACAGGGACCAAAAAGAGAAGCAAAATCCGTGCACTCAGATTTCTTTCCCCAACATCCTTTCTCGTCCTACTTAATCACCCAGACCGGGCTGGCTGCGAACTAGCTATAATATCTCTCGACCTCGCACCAAAAGGCACCGTCGTCCGACGAACCAGGCTCCCACGCGCGATGAAAATTGGCCTGGGCCTAGACGTGTGTCCTCTCTCCGAATTGGCAATGGGCAATAGACAATTCATAATCGCAGTGTCCGGCAACGACAACTCAATCCAGATCCTCACTCTCGAATACACACGCAAAAACAAAAACCCCTTCGGCAAATTCCGCCCCTACGCCACCCTCCTCAATGTGCACCCTTTCTCCATGACGCGCCTTGTCTTCTCAACGTGTAACCCACCCAGTCAACCTGTCTCCGCCGACGTACGGCCCCAGTACATCAAACTCGCCTCGATAAGCGTCGGCAACACCGTCGTTGTACATTCTCTCCCCTTAACCTTTTCTCCCTCCAAATCCCGCAATCCACGCTACGTTATCGTCCAACCAGGGCCCTCAGAGCTTCTCCAGACAGTGCTCAGCGGATTCATGGCGTTGATAGTCGTTGCACTAGGCGCATTCTTCCTGCAAGCCTTGACGGAGATACGAGGCGGCGTACCACCAACGCTGGGAGCGCAAGAATGGCTGAGTCCCAAGATCCGCTCAATGATTGCGCGCCCGTATCTTTTTGAAAACGGCCTGTCGTCACAATATCAAAAATGGCGATCACACGCAGATATAGATACAGCTACAACATCCTCGTCGGTCTTAATCTCCGTAACGACGACAACGGTGACAAGCACAACCGACATCCCAGTCGTGCAAACCACCCCAACACCGAACCTCCACGATTTATTTTCCTCTCTTTCCCGCGCGGTGCCAGAAGCCAACCCGACCCCAGAGACTCCCGACGAATCTACGCCGGGATCTATCAAGATAGTTGTCAATGAACACCCAGATGACCCATCACTGGTCACTATTACAGCCTTTTCCCACACACCTGGCGACGGAGAAAGCGACAGGGACACAGAAAAGGCACATCAAACCCGCAAATGGGAGGATCTGCATGAGCACGAGCGTGAGGTGTGGAAGGAGAAACTTAGAACCGCAGGCCATTGGGCTGTGGAGGAAGGGGAGGCGATTTTGAGAGGATTGTTTTTTGGGCAGGTCGCAGGAGTCATGGCGGGTGCGGTTGGGGGGGATATGATTTGACGGGGGTTTGTTGTGTGAGGCGTTAAATTCTTTTTCGTTTTTTTCTTTTACTTTTCTTTTTTGGGTTATGAATCTATGATATGAACTAGTTTGGTTGATATGGATTTGTTGCGGGGCGGAAGATGGGGTGGGTTACGTTTTGGGACGGACATACATAGACACATACACTGCTCCATGAATGCTGACATAGCAGGCAGGCTCTTGCCCCTTTTCCCCTTCTCCGCTTCCTCACCCGTTTCTGCTTCTTGGAGCTTGATCATTGTCCATGTACCTTCGTTTTTCGTCTGACATTCTTCCAAACTATCTTATCATGTTCACTATTTAACCTCTCAATTTATCATCTCATTTTCCAAAAAGCACTCAGTATCTTTCTTTGCAGCACATCCAGGCAGGCGTCCCTTATTCCGCACAATGTATAGTACACCACCTACATAACATTACTGAACAAAGTTGATAGATTTTGCGTTAACCAGTAATTCCTAACTAGCCACACTCTCTTCTCCCCTGCATTACTATATATATACCGGCAAAATCAGTGACTTGCGGCTCTAGCCCGTCTCATAAACCGAGAATTCGGAATACGAAGCTACAAACAAGAACGAGAGCCTACGGATTCAAACAAGATATCGTTTCCTGAATACAACTAGTCCGGAAAGATATACGCTTGACGTTCGAAACTTTAGCACCGAAGAGGCAAGACACAAGACAGACAAGCTATACACACCGATTTTTACTAATTAACTACTTACTAGAAGCAAACAGAGAAAAGTGATCAATTAAAAATCAAACTTGACAACTCACAACTCATAAACAAAAAACACCACAGCGATCATTAATCATGAGATAGAATGGGATGAGATGCGGCCGAGAGTGATGAGAAAACGCATTTAAAAAAGGGAGGGGGGGGGCAAGAAATGGGTAAGGGAAGAAATATATCATCCCAGGCTTCTGCTAAGCAGAAAAAAATTGACCTGAATTATAGAGGAAGATAGGAATGGATGTTGAGGAGGGGAGACGGAAGAGGGAGAAGAGAGGCTGTATACAACAGAAAAGGTGAGCAGCGGGGAGGATTCGCGGTTATGAGAGAAGGGTGAAGTAGGAGTGGGAGGTAGACAACGAGGAAGGAAATTGCGGGAAGAAAAAAACGGGCGAGATCAAACGATTTATCTATTGAGGGTATATTTTAGCCTTGCTTACTCTGATACTTGACGGGCTGTCGGGCTTTTGTAGAGAAGGAGGGGCGGAAGGCGAGAAAGGGGAGGGAGCACGTCAAGTTAACCTATATCAATTGAAGAAACGCAATCCTGGGTAGCTATTTGGGCGGGGAGGTGATTGACAAAGGCGATAAAAGGGCGCGGAAGAAAAACGGGATATGACTCCGTATTAAACGCACGTAAATCAGAACACACTGGGGGACATGGGGTAAAAGGATTAAGGGGAGGTGAAAGGAGAGAAGGAAACAAACAAACAAAAACGGACAAATAGAAGATGCGAAGCAAAATAAAATATAAAATAAACTAAAAAAACAATGAGAAAGTTGCTATGCAGGGTTGAAAAATTTCCATCCGAAACTATCCATCAATTGCTGAATTTTATTTCATCTGGCCCTGTAGAAATGAGATTCCGCCCACATGCACCGTTTAAAAAGGAAAAGGTAAGAAAGGAAAAAAGAAACATAGAGGAAGAAAGTAGATATCCCTGGCAAAAGAGGTCGTGTCAGATCGTATTATGATTGTGGTAGATTTATGACAAATATTTTCCGAGGGCGCGTTCGTGCGATGGGTTGGGGTATATTGTTTGTCCTTGGTTGCCGTGCGTTTCGCAAAAGAAACATATATTGTCTTCTTTGGTTCGTAGAAAGGGGTATACTCAATTGCGCGAGTGCTCTTTCCTCTTCTTTGAACTTAGAAGGGTCTGGGTCTAAGAAATCGGGGAGAGCAAGGAGAGAAAAGAGAGAAAAGGGCAACAACATAAAAAACAAAAAGAATGAAACAAAAATACAAAACAGTGTTTTCCCTTCCACCTGAATTTCCTTACTGGCCCGGATTCTTCTTGAATCGAAGTAGCTCAGCAAGGCTAGCTAGGCTACAGGCAGACCGCATGAATTCATGAGCCAAGAGCTCCTCGGAGGTGGCACGGCTCTGTACATTAACGCAGAGACACACGCTGAGGAAGGACTTCAGCTCCTTACTGATCTTCTCAGGCTTTTTCAGGCATGGGGTTCCGTTCGTGGCAATGAGGTATAGAGCTTTTAGTGGCTCTTCGTTGAGGTATGGAGGCTCTGATTCAATCATCTCGATTGCCATGATGCCCAGTGACCAAATGTCAACCTGTGGGCCGTATGCTTTTTGCTTCACAACTTCCGGTGCCATCCAATACGGCGTGCCTACCATGGTAGCTCGCTTACTCTTTGACTCGGTAAGTTTAGCGCAGAAGCCGAAATCAGCTAGAAAGGAAAAAAGGAAGAGTAGTTAGTTTCTGTTGCATTCATGTATTGCGTGCTGACAGGAAGAAATACGTACTAATCTTAACATTCCCAGCACGATCTAACAGCACGTTGTCACTCTTGATATCACGATGAATGATCGACTGACTATGTAGATGTGCCAAGCCTTTGCATGTCTAGAGAAAGGGAATTAAATATTAGAAGAACCTTTTCCGTGGCGAAAAATGGCTGAAATGGATGATGAGCTCACCTCGTAACAAATAGCAGCGATCTGGTTTTCCTGTATTATTGGGTTATTATCAATGACATCCGTAAGAGCTCCACCTTCCATAAACTCCATGACAACCCATAACTCGTTGTCCTGTTCCTGAAGGAAAGACTCCAGGTAGTTGACAATGTTCGGGTGTGAGCTGCCCTTCATCACGATGATCTCATTCACAATAAGTTCCTTTCGAGGCTGGCTTCTTAGGTCCATCTGTTTAATGGCAACCTGGCTACGTGGGCCATTTTTCCGGTAGACTTCTTGGGCAACGTAGGATGGCGCTCTATCATTAACGCGAGCCACATACACAGATCCAGACGCCCCCTGTCCAATTTTGCGATATTTGTGATACGATTCTTTAGGGTTAGTTCTAGATACGATCTGCTTGAGTCTCTCCATCACTTCACTTTCGGTCATGGTCGACATTCTCACATCCTTATGCCGAGACTCCGCGGGTTTCTTCGTCAGGGCAGCTTCGGCCTGGCGGACCCCGTCGGGAACGGCAGCTTTCTTCGTGCTGGTGACTGCTTGTTTATTAGCAATGTTAAGAGGTTTCACTGTCTGGACAGGAGCCGGGAGGCGACTCGGAGCAGGACCTTGAGGACTAGCGCCGTTGTTTTGCGTTGGCCGTTTAACTGAAGTCTGGTGACGCGCATCTCCACCATTGTAACGACCGGTGTTCGAAGACGGTTGTGGTCGAGATCCATCTTGGCGTGGAGCAGCACGTAGAGACCCTTGCTGCCCGGTTTCGTCTGGCCTCTGTGAAGATGGTTGAGAGCCATTTTGTTGAGTAGGTGGTGAAGGCGCAGGACGCTGCGCAGTCATCTGTCTCAAAGAACCGGGGGTCTGTTGTCGAGTGCGATCAGCACCAGGAACCTTGGGTGGTGCCCTCGAAGGGTTATATCGATCTGGATCTGAATAGCCATCTAGTTCCTGCTGCGCAATTGGGACGCGATTCTTGGGAAGCGAAGCATTATATGCTTCTTGTTCGCGGCGATTTTGCTCCTCTTCACGCTGACGTTGAACTTCTCGAATGCGACGAGCTTCTTCGTCCATACGACGTCGCTGCTCTGTATCGGGCATTTCTTTCGACCGGTCGTCGTATGCGCGCTCCGGGTCTGACGCCTTGCGTTGGGACTGTGCAGGTGAAGAGCTCTGAGAGCGATCTCCAGCGCTTTGTTGGCTGTCGAGGCGTTGCAGTCCTCCCTGCTGGTTTGGCCTAGGCCCAGCAACAGAATTGCCCGTCGTCACCGTATTAGCACCCTTAACACCACCATGCGAGTCATCGTAATAGTCCTGGTTCTGTTCACGCATTTTACTGTCGTAAAATTCCAGAGCTTCAATCACCGCCTGTGGGTTATTCTTGTAGTCCTCCTTGGTGATTGCTGATGTAGATAAGAGTTTCTCCCATTCTGCCGGAAGTCCTGTAAAGGCACCTGTCCGCGGGTCAAACCCGACATGCACGCGATGATTGAAGTTGGTTGGGTTGGACACGCCGCCCATTCCAGGACATCGCTCGTAAATTTTGTCGATCCATTCGTAGATTTCATCGTCGTTCTTGACCTCACAGGTTATGGATTTAGTAGCCAGCTCTCGGTTAACAGAAGGGTTGCGATTGTTTGCATCCTTGGGGTTCGCTATCCGGATGATTTCGAAGGCCATTTTACAGTCTTCCGATCGTGAAACCCTAATGACATGGCTCAGCTGGATAGATAACACCACTTTCCCTGTTTCATTCTTGAGAAAGTCCAGTCTAAATTCGCGAAGGATAAGGTAGCGCTGGTTCCAGCTCGGCAGGAATTTGCCCTCCTTGCAGCGGACATAGCCTTCCTTGATGACACTGACGCCGCCCATGCCGCTCAGGTTTGTTTTGGTCTGGCTCAACGAAAGCTGGCTGGAGTTCGGGAAGACGGAGAGGGTGGGCGTAGTAGTGGACGGGGAGTTTAGAGACATTTGGGCAAAACTCGTAGCAACAGAGGAATTGGTAGATCCGCCTGTGTTGACGCGGGGGCGATCGACTGGTGGGCGCGGGGCAGGCCCTGGATTCATGAACTGGTCCCGGCCATAAACACTGGCCTATTGTTAGCAGTGAACATGGTGTTGACATCAATTTCTAGCAGTGAAGACGGGAGTGTCGAGTTCACTTTCTTATTATTGCTAGCTATTGTGCCGAGTTGGCATTGTTGGGTTGATTCACTCGTAGGAGGGTTCTCAATCACAACAACCAGCCACATACAGCAGTGACAATCGAACAACAGCAGAGATACGGGAGACTTACTTGGATTGAGGCGCCATTTCTGGATCACGGCAAAAAGGCAAACATAGGGGAATTCACACAAATATTATTGATGGCAGACACAAGAGCGAATGGGCGTATTGATGGGGATGGCGCCTCCACACTTCTGTAACCACTAACTTAGCTATGATTCCAAGCGCAGAGTTGAAGGTCAGTCAACGAAACCATCGCCACATAGAAAGACAAAAAAAGTACATAAATGCCACAGCAGAAGGTATTCCAAAGGGAGTAGTCTGCGCTGGGGCATAGACGAACGTAGTAAGGTGGACGGAAAGATGTCAAATGCTCACGTGGGCTGTGGGAAGAGTGAAGGCAAAGAGGGGGAGAGAGCCACCTTACTGACATGTAACCGGAAGTGAGAAAGAGAGACAGGGAGAAAGGTTCCTCAGACGCCCTAGAAAACACCAGGCAGAGATCTCTCGCTGACAGCCAGCCTTTATCTGCCAGCGGGGTGGAGGAAAAATGAAGCGGCGGGTGCGGTGTGTAGTATGCAGTGGTTGTTGGATGAGTTGGAGGAGAAGTTGGCGAGAGGAGAGCGAAACGGCAAAGACAACTCGGACAAGACCCCATTAGATATTTAGGCTACTGCACCTAAATATTTTACACAAGAACTAGATAAGTCGAAACTACAGGGCTAAACACCAGCTGCGAAGATCTGATCAGGAGTCAGATTACCAAATTACCTCCTTGGTCTCTGGCATCTTGCAGCGATGATGCTATCTATATAATGGCCTTTGTTGTTTACTCTTTATTGTCTCACTGTATCCAGTATCGAAAGGTACTTCATCCCAACCAATTATTTATGTTATTTATGTCGTGGCTCTGGTTACTTGCAGGTACCTTTCTATATCCCCGACTCCCCCGGCCTCCCTTGTCTCTCGAATTCTCGGACAAGGAATTAATAATAATGAAAGGGGTCCAACAAATAGTTACCACCTCAAATTCCCTTATTATTATTTACCTCGAGAAAAGGGGGAGAAAACCTAAATATTCTCTTTCCTTGGTTTTGTCTAACTCAAACCATATCCATTAAAAAAGAACTAAATAGGCACAGTGGTTACAAGGTATGGGGATGGAGAGATAATATGTAAATAACTAAAGTGTGCGCTCACCCAGCCTATATATATTTCGTGTCAAATAATTCAACATACAAGGACAAGGTTTTCTCTTATACCCACCCCACTATTCTCTATGCCATCCGTCGCTATATCTCTCCATCTACTTATCCACTTACATACATTCCCTCCTCGCTTGAAGGTCTAAAGAATTGACCAGATTCAGCCTCAACAACCATGTGCCAGCCACGCATTTACTGACCATAACCATCGTGCCCAAAGTTGCATTCAGGAAGAAGGGAAAATAAAAAATGACAAAAGAGGAAAAGGGAAAGGAAGAACAAATGGCAAATCAGTACACTCCTTGTTTCCGCGGCTTTTTCAATATGTCAAACTCGGTTCATTTGGTAGAGCCCATCACAGCACCACCACCAGCCTACTGTTAGGTTTTAACGTTCACTATATAAAATATATCACAATCAATTATAAATTAGACAGATCAAGCGATACGCAACTAGGTACCGTGCCTCTATATATACAAAATATCCTCCATATATATCGCGGCACGCGATAACAAAGAAGCATATAAAACAGTACCGTTGCCCCTCTACTTTTCCATCGCCCAAATGACAACTAATTAATGGCAGGTTTCTAAGCTGTGTTATCCCTCTTCTTCTTCATCAATTTAGGAAATATAATATACTTTCTTTAATCCACTTCCCGCATGGAATGTTAGTAGCCATTTCAAAGTAGTTTCGAGAATCCCCGTGATGATGAAGCGGGGGGTTGTGCTATTGATGTAATTGCAATTGGCTGGGGCATACATGTATGTATGTAGGCAGGGCTATGTGATTTAGGTCCCAGGTATATACATGTAGACCTGTATATGATATGTGTAGAATAGGCGGAGGGGCGAATTCGGCTGTGGGGAAAGGGTTGGGGGAGGGGGAGTGTGTAGTGAGTATTTAGAGTAGGAAAAGGGTAAACAGATTCAGTCCATGTAAGTATATACGCGATGAACACGCGTGATGAGAAGGGAGGATGCAGAAGGATGAGGTAACCGAGTGCGTTTAAGTAAGGACAGTGAACTAGATCAAACCAATGGTTAAAAGGAGAAGGATAATCAAGGGGGATTTCACGGGCGTTCGCCACATCACAAATTGTCGAAAACGTATACCACGAAACAAAAAAAAATAAAAAATAAAATAAAATAAAATAAAATAGGGAGGAGCAAACCTCTCCGAGCCTCTTCAACTCACACCTCTGACCCAAACGGATAGTTAAACTTCAACAACCCATTCAAACCCCCAACCCACCCATCTGCCGCATCACCTCCACCACCATTCCCTCCATTCCCATCTCCTAGCGTCTTCTTCATCACACACGGAATCCCCCCTTTCCACTCCCCGTTGCTTTTCTGAATCTCCTCGCCCCACACCCTCACCTCCATCCCAACCCTCAACCCCTGCGCCATCATTACACCATCAATACTAACTTCTACCTCACGCCCGCGGTTCTTCTCGCTAAGTCTTAGCGTCACAGGCGTGCTAGACGGGATGACGAGAGGGCGGAAGCTAAGACTACGTGGGCAAATGGGAGTGACCAGCAAGGACGGCACGAGAGGGTGGATGATGCTCCCGCCGCTGCTGAGGCTGTACGCCGTGCTGCCCGTGGGTGTGGAGATGATCATGCCATCCGCGACGGCTTCGGTGAGGAAGCGCCCGCCCACATAGACTTCGACGATGGCGAGATGTGGCTGTTTGCCGCGGTGGATGACCACTTCGTTCATGGCGTGAATGCCGCCGTCGTCGTCCGAGGGGGAGGCCATCGTTGCGCCGTCGTGGTGCACCGGGCGCCCGTCTGGAGTGTACACTCCCACCCGTAGCCGGCTGCGGACGAGGATCTTTGCGAGTCTTGATGCTCCCATGGGCTTTCCGCGAACTAAATCCCAGCCTTCTACTGATGAGGGTGGCGTCGTCGACGCCGATATGTTGTCGTCTGGACTTACATTTTCCACACGCCCCTCTAATAGAGATGAGTGGTTCCCTGACCCGGCACCGGACATGTATACTTCCCTAAAGGCACCTTTGTATTCGGAAAACTTCCATTCTCCGAGAAACCCTAGCGTTCCCATACTAAAAGCCAGAATTGGCGGGACTATTGTGGATGTTGCAAAGAAGGAAGATGCGCGTAGGATGGTTCCGTCACCACCCATTGTGACTGTGAGATCGATTTTCTCTGGCGGTAGTTTTCCCGAGTCCAGGTTAGTATATACAGGGAATGGCAGCACATCCTGAACTTCCGCAGCGGTTTCTCGTTCTAATATAACGGAAATTGGGGAATAGGTAGACTTTATGTGACTAGTAGAACAGGAAGAAAAGTCGTGTTAGTAAATAAAAAGGTATGAGGGCAAACAGAGACGTACTTTGCAAATTCAATGAGTGACTGGGTCACATGTGGTGCTCCTTTCTTTCTAACGAGAAGGATATTCTGTGGTGGTTTTGGCCACCGGAGAGCTAGGAGATCGCTACCCCGCGATTCTATATTCAATGTAAGTATGCGCACGACCTGACGAACTAACTAGACTAAGCCGCAAGCCAATAATAAAATAAAGCGAAAAATTGACGCACACCTTCATACCGTGGGGAAACGGAAACCGGCAGACGGCCAATATCTTCGACCTTGCGGAGATGTGCAGCTGCGCAAAAGGCGCGCCACG
Organism: Blastomyces percursus; assembly: GCA_018296065.1. Taxonomy (NCBI): domain Eukaryota; kingdom Fungi; phylum Ascomycota; class Eurotiomycetes; order Onygenales; family Ajellomycetaceae; genus Blastomyces; species Blastomyces percursus. The sequence goes on from JAFEJD010004768.1 coordinate 17,920, forward strand.
ATCCATCCCTGGCCACAGATTTTCGTCCCCAAGCAGGAAAAGGTATAGAAACAAGAATCCGCCTAAGACATCTTCTTCTCACGACCAATTCCATTGTATCTTTACTCCGTTAGAGTCAAAAGAGGGTTTTGGTAAAATAGCGCGCGGGAAATCAAGCGTCTAGGTAGCCATAGACAAAAGTGAGTAAAACGGTTAAGTGATAGGTTTCTCTTTGGCCTGCATGCGGAAGGGCCTTCTAACTTACAATGAAATAGTTCCATAGCCATCGCGAAATCAGGCAGTCTCTTCGCCCTTTTCCCCGCTCTGTTCCTATTTTCAACTTCGCCTTCGCTTTGGACCCTTTGTTTTACTCCCTCCCACTAGCGTGCAAGCACCCAAGGAAAGAGTATGGATAAATAGGCTATGACAAAGATTGCCAGAAATAGAATCCAGTTGCTTCAAGGGGCCAAGTGCGGAGGTATCATTAACATCATTATTGGATACGACAAAGAGGCAAGCAGTAAGAGGCAAGTGTTTATGGAACCATAGAAGCTACTGAAGCGTTAGCGGCTAGCGGGGGTGTCAAGGAGTATCGTACATGGTGGTTGATTTGCGAGGGACCCACAGTGAGATTAGTGCAGCAAAGGATATTATTATCCAGTAAGCAGAAGACAAGAGGTAGCTTAAACATCCTCTATACAGCCTCTCTTCCAGTACCTAACCTATCCATGTAGTGAAAAAGACTAGGGCTCAGGTTCCACTGGCCGAATCCTTAGTCAGTTCTTATGTAACTAACGTTACCTCATGCCGTCATTGGAGCAGCCTCGGAGCCTCAAAAAGAGCCGTGGAGCTAGCTCAGGCTACATATCCGGGTACATCCAACTGCCTGCAGCATGTAACATAACAGAACTCTTTACTATTCTTCAAAAATCATGGTTTTCCAGTCTCATGTTCCACCGTGTCCTGTTCGCTGCTTCTCCGCCTCTGGGCTTTTCAAGTCGTGACCTTACTTTCGTCGGGCCTCGAGATCAGAAGGTTGGTCCTTCCCCACCTACATCGAGCTATATCAAGCAAGCCCTCACCGACATCTTGAGCTGGCAAGCCTCATTTTCCAAAGCATCTGACCCCTCAGCTTTTCTTAAGGCAAGCTCGTGATGATCCAAGCTATTTCTTCCCGCTATCAACTCATTCCACCACAACAGTCCAGTATATCCATATTTATCTTAACAATAATACACTTTGAACAAACTTCCTCCTAGCAAATTACTCAGGGTTTGCAAAGAACGACTTGCTCCTAGCTACTAGTTTTCTAGTTTCCAGCGCCTAGAAGACACCATGGATGGCGTCTCTGGGAAGGTGCTGGGCCACGTCCACCAACGCCCAGCGGCAAATTATGGCCTAACCATTCAAATTCTCCGCAGCCTAGCTCTTCTGACCTGGTTCAACTGCTGCTGCGTCTGCATCGTCGCTACCCAGCTCGTGGGTTCCCCTCTTTATTTTATCAACCGCCAATACTTCAACTCTTACATGGCCATGACGAAACGCTCCTTTGGCATCGCCATCACCGCTCTGACAGAATGGGGCTGCCCGACGCCTATCCGGGTCAGTGGAGACAAGAGTGTGCAGGGCCAGTTCTCCCTGACAAAGGATGGGAATGTGAAAACATCCTTTCCAGAACGAATGGTTCTGATTGCCAACCATCAGGTCTATACCGATTGGCTGTACCTGTGGTGGTTCTCTTACACCTCTCAGATGCACGGCCATATTTACATCATACTCAAAGAGTCGCTGAAATATATCCCACTTATTGGCCAGGGGATGATGTTCTACGGCTTCATTTTCATGGCGAGAAAGTGGATTTCGGATAAACCTCGGTTGCAGCATCGCCTCGAGAAACTGAAAGCGGTCCATGGTGAAGGTAGATCTGGTCCACGGGTTCTGGACCCAATGTGGCTCCTGATCTTTCCTGAGGGTACGAACCTGTCACGGAATACGAAACGGATTAGTGACGCATACGGTGCGAAGCAAGGGATCCCGCCGTTGCGTCACCAGATTCTACCACGTTCAACAGGCTTGTTTTTCTGTTTGCAACAGCTCATGGGGACTGTTGATTGGGTGTATGATTGTACAGTTGGCTATGAGGGACCACCGTAAGACTCATTAACATATTTGTAGCCAAAAATGGTACACAGCTAACATAAACTCGTATGATTCTAGAAAGGGCAGCTATCCAGACGCCTACTTCACCATTCGCTCGACCTATCTCAAAGGCCGTCCGCCTAAGGTTGTAAACTTCTACTGGAGACGTTTTGCCATTGCTGAAATTCCCCTGGATGACCAAAAGGAATTCGAGGCATGGATACACAAGCGCTGGATCGAGAAAGACGACCTTCTTGAACTGTTTTACGAAACGGGGCGGTTCCCGCCCTGCGAGTGGGAATCCTCCTCGAACGGTGATTTACAGAAACAAAGCGAAGATGGTGCTAGTGTAACGCCCAACAACCCAAGCTATTATGAGTCTGCAGTCAAGCTATCGTGGTGGGGGGAGTCGCTTCAGATTTTTGCCGTTTTAGTAGGTCTTGGCGCTTTCTTTTGTCTATTCCCTAGGTATTGGAGATTTGGGGCCTGATCTATTTGTCTCTCTCATTTCTTTATTCTTTTGAATTTCCTCATGACGTGGTGTGCTGGTGGAATATACCCTTGTTGAACGGAGCTGTTTCTTTTTGGAAAGGATATTTACTTTTTCCGATTTTTTGGGCTCTTTCTCGCTTTTTCCCCTTCTAATAGAGCAGTAATGATTTAAGCGGGTCAACTTGAAGCATATTTTGGGAGACTCTCGTCTTATGACTTATATTATGACTTATACCGAATGACACTTCATACCTCACTCACATTTGAGCACTCTCCATTCAGGTTTTAAGAAGCCATAGGCAGCAGAACAGCGGACCAGTTTTGGTAGTGGTTGAATAAAAACTAATTGTCTATTTAATAAGAAGCCATCAATGCAATCCAACAATGCTACTCTACTATTTATATAAATTTGGCAGCTATGCATTGTTATTCCCATTGCCTCGAGTCACGGGATCTATAATTGTGGCGCATTATCATATGTGGCTGGTGTAATAATGAGCCCAGCCACAGATCCAACTTCGAACAAAGTCGGTTGTCCAAGAGACAATGAAGCTCTCCGCATTCGGCACATTCACCACCATAGACATACCCCTATTGTTTGTGGCATGTAGGGTATCCCGGTGGTATTATTTTATTTCCCTGCATTGCAACTCTTTCTAGGAGCCGGCTTGCCGTTGATAATGATATAGAAGACCTTTCCAAAGTCGGTCCTTTGACATCGCGCCCCTTCGCCTTGCGCCTTTTTTAGATACCTCCCGTCCCCGAGCGGGACCTACGTCTTCAACCATGGCGCCTCTCCAAAATGGGTACACCAACGGTGCACTCACGGAGCAGAGCATGCTAACAAACTACCGCTTCTCTGATATTCCCTCCGCCATCGACATCCCCGCCTCCACCTTCGACAGTGAAGTCGAAATCAGTCTTGAAGAGCTTCCCGACGATCCCACCGAGCTCTGCACCCTCCTCGATAACGAAAAGGCCGCGAAGAACTTCTGGGTCATCATCGCGCTCGCATACGCGAAACAAAACCAAATCGATCATGCCATCGATATTCTCAATCGCGGCCTCTCGTCTCTCGCGCAGGGCGTGACGAAGGAGAAGCTGGGCCTCCTAGGATGGATATGTTGGCTATACATGTTAAAGAGCAGAGAGGCTCCCCGTGTCGCTCCGGAGGGCCAACTGGTATCTGAGGCGAGGACCAAAGATTACTATCTCCAGGCTGCTACATCTACTCTAAACGAGGCATCGCGGTTAAACCCCGCATTCCCTCCTCTTTTCCTCGCACGGGGAGTTTTGTCGATATTGCGCGCTTCGTTACAACCTCCCGCAAAGACTCTAAGACCCGGGACAGTCGATACTTCGGAACGAGTAGAGTCCTTGCGCCAGGCCCTTAAATGTTTCGATGAGTCAGCAAAATCGTTCGGTAACCGGAATATCATGGCCATTCTCGGGCGGGCGAGGGCGCAATATATGCTAGGTAGATATGCGGAGGCACTGGAAGGTTATCAGGAAGTTCTGATAAAAATGCCGAATATGAGAGATCCGGATCCCCGGATCGGGATTGGGTGTTGTCTATGGCAACTAGATTTCAAGGAGCAGGCCAAGGCAGCTTGGAGTCGTGCTTTAGCTCTGGTGCGTTACCGTTGCCATTTAATTTCATCCAATGAAGCTCTGTCATGGGAATTCTGCTAACAAACGTGTCTAATAACGCAGAACCCGGAATCAAAAGTTGCCAATATTCTTCTCGGAGCTTATTATCTCTATGACAGCTCTCGACACGCAACCAACGACCCGGCTTTCGGCTCGTTGTACAAAATCGCAATGACACAGTATACACAGAAAGCATTTAAGCTGGACAAGGAAGACCCCATGACCTGCGCCATGTTTGGCGGCTACTTCCTGCTGCGCAAACATTTCCCAACCGTCGAAGCGCTAGCTCGCAAAGCGATCGAGTTTACTGATGTTAACGCGATTGCTAGTGATGGATGGTATTTACTTGCGCGGAAGGAACATTTTGAGGGCAACGCAGCGAGAGCCAACGAGTATTACAGCAGGTCAGACCAGGCGAGAGGGGGTAGTGATAAAGGATACCTGCCCGCCAAATTCGGCGCTATGCAAATGCAGGTGAAGACCGGTGACTACGACGGCGCCAAGTTTCGTCTAGAAAAGATCATTCAGCAGACGAAGAACCCGGAGTCAATGACGCTGTTAGGCGCGCTCTTTGCCGAAGAAGTGTTTGCAGCACAGTCTAGTCCGCTTAAGGAGGATAAGTCGGCTGAAGTGAAGAAGGCCATAAGCCTACTCGAGTCAGTACGTGCGTCGTGGAAAGATGAGAAGAAAAAGCTTTCACCTGATGAATCTGTTTTGCTTTATCTTGCTCGGCTATACGAGAGCGGTTCACCGGATAAGAGCATGCAATGCCTGCAGCAAGTGGAGCAGATGCAACTGGCTCACGTCCCGGACACTGCGCGGCCTGAGGATATCGATGACAAAGAGACCGTAACGAACATGCTCCGGGAAAATTTGGCCCCTCAGCTGCTGAACAATATGGGCTGCTTTTTGTATCATTCTGAAAAGATTGAACTAGCACATAACATGTTTCAGACCGCCCTCAATGCTTGTGTAAAGTCCCGTGATAGAGATGATTCTACCGATACAGATGCACTCGTGGCTACGATCAGCTATAATCTTGCCAGAACTTACGAAGCCGCAGCTATGCCCGAGGAAGCGAAAAGGGTATACGAAGGTCTACTCGAAAGGCATAGTGATTACACGGAAGCCAATGCCCGATTGACGTATATTGCTCTCCGCCAAAGCCCAACAGATGAAGGACCGAAGAAAATGGCCAAATTATATGAGCTGGAATCTGCAAATCTGGAAGTCCGCGCTCTGTTCGGCTGGTACCTAAGCAAATCGAAAAGAAGGGTAGCAAATATCGCCGAAGACCATGAACAACGTCACTACAAGCATACACTTCAGGGCTACGATAAGCATGACAGGTACTCGCTTACAGGAATGGGCAACATCTACCTCCTTGCTGCTCGAGACATGAGGCGTGATACGGAGCAGGATAAAGAGAAGCGAAGGAAGGTGTACGAGAAGGCTGTGGAGTTTTTTGACAAGGCACTACAACTTGATCCGAAGAATGCTTATGCGGCGCAGGGAATTGCTATCGCGCTAGTGGATGATAGAAAGGATTACACGACTGCGGTACAGATATTCTCACGCATTCGAGACACTTTGCGCGACGCTAGCGTCTATCTTAATCTTGGGCATGTATATGCCGAGCTTCGACAATTTTATAGATCCATTGAGAACGTAGGTGAATTGACTGCCTTTGAAGGAAAAGGTTGCCGTGATTTTGATGTTTTAACTAACATAATACTAGTACGAGGCCGCTCTATCTAAGGATAGACAACGCGATACCCAAATCCTCGCGTGCCTCGGCCGTGTCTGGCTGTTGAAAGGGATGCAAGAAAAGAACCTGGCGGCAATGAATACCGCCTTGGATTGTACACAACGCGCTCGCGCCATTGCTCCCGAGCAAATTCACTTAGAGTTCAACGTGGCTTTCGTCCAAAACCAGATCGCCCTACTTGTCATTTCTCTCCCGGAAACCCAGCGGACACTCCAGGACGTCCAAGCCGCCTCTGACGGTCTCGACGAGGCGATCAATACCTTCAGCCGAATCGCTAAAGCCAAGCATCCACCTTATCCCCGTGGTTCCTTGGAGCAGCGCGCGAACATGGGCAAGAATACCATCCGCAGACAGCTCGAACGGACGCTGCAGAGCCAAAAGGAGTACGAGGAGAAAAACGCGACGAAATTACAGCAGGCGCGAGAGGCGCGGGAGGCTGAGTTGCGGAGACGCGAAGAGGAGAAGCGGAAGAAGGAGGAAGCTGAGTTGGAGCGGAAGAGGCAAATTGCTGAAGACAGGCAGCGGTTGATTGAAGAGGCGCAGCGTGTTGCTGCGATACGTGCGGAGGAAGAGAGGGCTAGGGAAGAGGCGGAGTATACCACTGACTCTGAGACAGGGGATAAGGTGAAGAGGAAGAAGAAGGCAGCTGCTAGCAAGCGGAAGAAGAAAGATGGGGAGGATGGTGGCGCTGGGAGGAAGTCGAAGGATCGGAGCACGGGCCCGGAGAATGGGGTATATTCTGACGCGGACGATCAACCTGCGCCACGGAAGCGTAGACGCCTTGAGAGGCGGTCTGCTGCTAGGTCTAGTAAGTACAAGAGCAGTGAGATAGTGGTTGAGTCAGAGAGCGAGGAGGGTGAAGAAGGCGCGGAGGCTGAGGCCGGGGGAGCGAATGGGGCTAGTCGTGACGTTGGGTCCCCCGTTTCGGATCGCGACGAGGTTGAGGATATGCGTGAAACTGCAGCTGCTGGATGGGATTCTGAGGATGAGGATGAGGATGCGGTTGTTCAACGGCGGCGGAAAAAGGCAACTCTTCGCATTGAGGATGATGAGGATGAAGACGAGGGGAGTGAGGACGAGAGTGGGGCGAAGAAGGCGAGCTCCGCCTCACCCACTGAGGAGGCTAATGACGAGGATGATCTTTTTGGAGATAAGCGCGGAGATGAGGGTAGACCGCGCTGGTAGTGGGAGCGGAGGGGATGCGGAAAAAGATACGGAGATGAAGGATCGCGCCCATGAGGATGATGATGAGAGTAGGTCATCAGTTTGAATGAACCAGTCTCTTTTCCATCCCTGGGCGGTATGTGTAGCGAAGCGGAAGAATTATATATTCTTCCACCCTATCTCACTGGACCCCCAAATGAGCACTCTGGATCTGAAAATGTGGAATTATTCATAATGCTTCTCGCGACCATGTGTACTCTAGAGCTTCTCATTTTCCCTCCATGCTTTTTTTTCCCCATCTCATATTCGCTTTTCACGTTGTTTCCATGCCCCATCCTCCGCTGGATTTTTTATTTATTTCTTCATTATATGTTTCAAAACATGGCCCGGCGTATTGTAGTGGTGCTGTCGGTGCGGGTTAATTTGATAGGTACCAGTTGGTTTGGATTTCCATTGCCATTTCCGTTCATAATTTTTGTCTTTAGTATTAGTTATATTATCCGCCCTTCATGGTTCTTCTCGTTTTTCTGTATGTTCATAACCAAGTTAGTTATACTCTATCCAGCATCTCGCCTTATTTACTCTGTATATCACTATGTCTAGGTAGGTAGCAATGAATGGAGATTCGATCAATTCTTTCTATTATTGCTCTCTATCACAAGTGAAGATCCCCTTCAAGAACACTTGCGCCCCCATCAACTTCTAAAGGCTCCCCTCCAGTGGCTACTCCCGTATGTACGGGATAATGTCCAACCTTTCTTCTGCCATAGAACGGACATCAGTTTTTAGCAGAAGTGCCAGGCCCAAGGCCAATTTTCGGGCCGGCAGCTTAAAGCAACAGTCACTAGATAATCTACAGTCACAGTAAGAAAGGAGTGCATGAAGATCTCTGTTAGAGGCAGGGAAGCGGTTTGATATTGCTGGTAACTGACTAGCTTTCGTTCGGATCCAACTCTCCAACTTGTTACATGACACCCATGGATCTAAAACTGCTAGTCTTTGATTGCTAAGGATATAGAACTATTGGCGAAGTATTCCCCCAATTGACTACTACTCTTTGAAGGCTATAAATAAACTGTAACAATGGCGGATAGGCGTCCTGCACCCATCACCACCATCACCAACATCGCCTATTTCGACACCAAGCGGGCTGCCACCGACATCCCGTACGCCCGGTCATTCAACTCCTCCCCTTCCTTTGTCGTTTACTCGGAATACTTCATTCAAGATGTCATCGGCGACTATCCGCAACTATCTCTCGTCTCGTCCCGCAAAGATACAAAGGACCAATTCGCCCATGAAGCCGGCGTATACATCCGCAGCACAAACAGCATCTACTTCACCTCAAACTACCAAACTAGCGACCCCAGAATCGACCTCTACTCCATAACCGCCGATACCTGGCAAATTGAGGAACTCACCTCTAAACCAGGCTTTGACGTCGTAAGCCAGCCTAATGGCGCTTGTAATTACCAGGACAAAGTTCTCTACTGCGCGCAGGGCGATATCCACAGGGAAAAGAATGGTGCTGGCAGCGGCAACAGCAGCAGGAGCAGCCAGCCATCCGCCCTCACCCTCGTCGACCCCGTCTCCGGCACCGCAGAGACGCTCCTAAACAACTTCTACGGCCGCGAGTTCTCCTCGCTAAACGACGTCGTCGTCCACCACGGCACGGGCGACATCTGGTTCACGGATCCGACCTACGGATACGAGCAGGCATTCCGCCCGCCACCCGTGCTGCCCAAACAGGTCTACCGCTTCCGCCCCTCAACGGGCCAATGCTGGGCAGTCGCGGATGGCTTCGACATGTGTAATGGCCTCTGTTTCAGCCCAGACTATACCCTCATGTATATCACGGATACAGGCTCGATACAGAGTCATGGAGATGTACGGGACGGACATAATTTCTCAGTCCGGGGAGAATTGCCGGCTTCCATTTACGTTTATGATGTAGTTGAGGGAGGCACGCGATTGGCAAATCGGCGACTGTTTGCCTTTTGTGATAATGGGGTGCCGGATGGGATTAAATGTGATGAAAAGGGGTATGTATACTCCGGGTGTGGCGATGGGGTGCATGTGTGGGATACTAAGGGGAGTTTGGTGGGGAAGATCGTTGTTGGCGGAGCTACAGCAAATTTTTGCTTTGATGAGGAGGGGATATGGATGTTTGCAGAGGAGGAGCTGTGGTTTTGTAAACTGAAGGCTCGGGGGGCGTTGCTGGGGGTTAATTGGAATAAGTGAGTGGAGGTGGGTGAATTGCTTTTTGGAGGGAGCAGGCAGGGATTTTCAGTTTTAATCCGGATTTATATGGACGCTCCTGAGAATGAGTGTTATATTAGAGGAAGCATGTATATGAGAAATCGATTATGGAGACTGCATTAGATTTAAAAGATATACATGTCCCAGCTTCATATGTTGAAGATAGGGCTAACACAGGAGAGAAAAGAAGGTAAATATAGCATTACTTGTTCAACAGATGTCGAGTCCGGCTTCAAATGGCAAAGGAAAGATAAATATGTCTCGAAAACGTGAACTCCTTTCGTCGATATCGAACCGCTCACTCATCCCATCTCTCTCTCACAGAGCTTGCAATTGAAATTGTGGTCAACCCTGTCTCATTTCCGAGCTCTGGGCTAATAATAAATACACAAAATTAGACATAAAACACTGCCAAATATCAAACAGCTATCAACTTAAGACTATCCCAAACTCGTTTCCGCGGTGTATCAACATGTGACATGCACATGGAAGACACTGCCAGTCCTAAAATCGGAAACCCGTTTCCCATGCCAGCGGAGACATGGAGAGGAAATCAAAATTCTTCAAGTCAAACCACTACATCAGCTCATTCGATTGTGCCCCAAAGTCTTGAGAATTGTTATAAAGTGCCAATGTTGCCCCGTTGGTATGGCTATGGTCATTGCTATGCAAATGATCATAGTTATGATTATGTTGATAGTCATGCATGTGCTTTGCCATTCCACCCGCCACGCGATGATTATTATTGTTAATGTTATCGCCAGTATCTTGATCCTTAAATACACCACCACCCTCTTGAAAATCCTGAGCAAGAAGCACCTCACACCGCTCGATCATCTCCTTTAGCCCGCGCGCAATCCGATGGACGAGGTGTTGCCTCGCGCACGAGCAATGGCTGAAAACATCCAGGACCTGTATCCTCGCTCTGAAGACCAAGGTAGGGTCGACGGCGACATGCGCTCTATATCGGGTTGCGACTTCGAGAAGAAACACCGCGGCGAAGGCGAACAAGGTGTGGAAGTAATGTGGCACCCCGACGAGGCAGGCGCGCAGCTCGTCGGATTCAAGAGCTGTTGAAGGATTGAGAGAGCTGTGGTGATTGCTGATGCGGCGATGTCTTGGAGATCGGGTAAGAGTGTGGTGGGAGGTAAAGGGGGTGTTGTGGTAGAAGGTAGAGAAGAAAACGATAAGGAGGGAGGAAGGGGCCGAGTGGAGGAAGAGGGATTGACGCTCAGCCCCCGGAATGCAAGCGAACAGACGAAGAATTTGACAAAGCGGCCATGTAGCTTTACAGCTTCAGATGGGAAATTTCCCAGCCATTTGTTCCGGGACAGCTTGCCGGTCCATGTGTGATTCCATTGATCTAGCTGGGACAGAAAATCTCGGAGCTGGGGAACCATGTGTTGTGGGATGGCTTTCATAATATCCACACCGTATACTTGACGGACACGGCTCAGCAGCATGAATAGGTCGATATGGCTAACTAGTTTTTTGTCCACTTCGCCTAAATAAGGTGATGCGAGATGGGATTCCCAGTTGACGGACTCCCGGTCAACGCTCGCTGGAGGAGGGAGATTTGTTCGTTGGCCAGGTATATTAACAGCCACATTTGCGACTTGTAGAAGCCCCCTTTGTCCGTGGCAGGCTGGCTTACATGCAATGTATGATAATGCATTGAAATCGCCTTTCGGGAAACCAGCGCCGACAGGATCCATGTCATGTCACCCAACCAGTAGGAACCCATACAAAGCGCTTTGATATCCTCCATACCCAGACGGTGCCGGAACACGAGAGGAGGCAACATTGCGCAGCTCCCGGCTTAACTTCTCATACACTTTGGTTCCGAGCGGGTCATGCAATGATGCTATGGTACAGATCGTTACCGCAAGCAAGGTGGAGGTATGACGGATCTCATGTATATTCGTGTACTACCTGAGAACAATCACAGAAGAAATGGTTCAGGCGGCCTAGGTAAAATTTGGCAAGTTGGTCTGCCTCCTCGAAAGTGACAACCCCTCGCGATATGAAGTCCGGTTCGATGACGAGACCAGAAAATTGGAGTTTACTACCCTCGTGAGCCTGAGCATCACCGGCCTTAGCGACTTCGTATAGTGATTTTATGGGTGCGGAAGCCAGTGTGTCTGACGCATCGTTTACATCCACGGAATCCAATCCCCCTTCGCTTGGTTCGAGATCTGTAGCAGCAGCAGCAGCTTCTTCATCAATTCTGTCAAACCCTCTTATCGTAATGATTGGGCACAGCGAAATAGCTGCTCTGGTACCGTTGAGTGCCTTCTGGAGGCGAGCAACTTGTTGGGCCATTTGGGCGTTCCATCTATTTGGTCATATAACACAATCAAATCACTAAATGCCCTCCTTTTTTGGCCCATGGGGCAGGACTGGACACACCTCGCTTGATCTTTCATGAGGTCGTGCATTGTTCTGTTAGGGGTGCAAATCAAGCCGCGTTCGGACAACGTTTGCACGGAGGAGTTTCATTCTCTATAATGCATTTTGTCAATAAAATGGTATACCATAGGTCAATGCTAACGTGCTCCTGACCGAGACGTGATAAACATCATAACAAAAATAAGATGAAAAAAGCATATAAAGGAGCAAAGTTGGAAGGATGTAACCTTTTGTTGTCTACAAGCCGGACACGCCCGTCGACTTGCGGCTGGTAAACTCAAATGGATTTATATCATGACGCATCTCAGGCCCTAGTAGTGTGTCCGCGGATGTGTTGCTTTCGGGAGACTGGTAAATGGTCCTGCCAATTCTCCCAGTTTCGTTTGAAGAGTAATGTCCCGCCTCACCGGGAGGTGGTGGAGGTGGTGCTGTATTGGAAACAAGCTCTGCCACTGACCAGGGCGGCTTTCTAGTAGCCATCACACCGTTTGGAATCTTATGCATAAAACAGAATATGTCCAAAATAAGGAGACCTCCGCCGAGCCAATCCAAGCTGCAAAACCAACCGGATCAGCGAGAGGATGGCGGGTCCGTAAACAAGAAGAGGGCACAGGGAATCCTGCTAGCTTCCAGATGCTCGCAGTCGCAGGTTGCCAGAGCTTGAACCAGTAGTGTAGCTAGCAAAAAGGCAGCAGGTTATATTCTCCGAGCTTCGTGATTGAGATATGAATTTGATAGGACAAAAGGGGTCCAGACATAGGATATCTCGGATGTAGTAATTCAACATCAAAAAGCTATCAACGCTAAAGGTGTATCGGCGGAGGCCATGCGCAAGGTGTAATTCGATAGATAGTAGTTCCAAGCATCGCCCATTCAAGCGCACAGAAGGGATATGCATTCCTGAGGTGACGAAGGGGGCGGAAACAGCGGAGCCCCAAACTACCCTTACCTCCTCCGGCAGTTGGGAGCCTGCAACGCTATCTTTGTGGAGAAGAATCTGTCAGCCATGGCTTGCTCTCCCTGTGATTCAGCCCCTCTTCCTCCAGTGTTAAGTGGTGGTGATTGAGCTCTTTTGCCCCAGTAGCTGACAGAATCCTGGCATCGTAGCGCCGAGTTTGTCGGGATATAAAGTGACAGCCAAGATTGCATCGCTCGGCCGAAATCGCAATGTTGGGATAGCCGAATCGCGCGGGGACGAGTTAGCGATCTTTGATTTCGTGAGGAGTTATGTTATGCCTTTACGGGGGAGGGGGG
>JAFEJD010004769.1:0-12955 GCA_018296065.1 Blastomyces percursus
ATAATATATCATCTTAAAATCTAATTCTGTTGTTGAAATAACGTTGAAAATATTTCATCATAGTGATGGTGAAATGGCGGGCGTTGGGTAGCTGACATAAATTCCCTCGTAAATTCCCTTCGTAAATTCCCTCGTCTATTACTATGGTAGCGTTATACCCCTTTATTTTCGTTAGGTTCATAGTATTCTCCTTTCACATCGTCTATTAGCTCCTAAGTAGGTATCGAGCAGAACTCTTTTTCTTTTCGATATAGAAAAGGACAAATATCATTCCACGGCTTGTTTATTTCGATATTTCGATGACATCATAATAATTATATATTACTCCATATTTAATAGATACCTGATACCATCAGAGGATAACCCGCACAACAATCAACTCATCATGGTTACGTTACTCCGTACTCCACACGCCAGCCAAATAAATACCACAGATCACGTAACTAAGTACCTATTACAAATCCGCATTATCAATCCTTAAAACATGCCATCATCCACTGACCCCCTTCTTTAGTCCCGTCCACATTAGGTTCCTCTCTTTTCTTCATTTGCTGTCAGAGGCTACCTCCTCAGCTTTTCACCTTTTCATATTCATCCCTGCCTATGAAAGGTATACCCAACAGCCCTGCTATCGCAGTAATAGTCCGCCGACGGGTCTGGGGGTGAGTTGGGATCCCCCGGTGATTCTGGTTTCTAGTTCGTTCGGGAAAGGCAAGCAAAAGATATGGTTGTTAGAAAATCTAGATGGGAACGGGGGAGGAAGGGTGAAAAGGTTTGTGATGCTGTAAACCAGTGATGATAGAAGGGGGAAGATAATAATGAATACCATTGGCTTGCAGCATCGAACAGCTCCTCCATCGGTACAGTTATCGTTCCTAGGTGCATCAATGCCTGTTTGTTTGAAATCGTTTTGCCGGGCGGATGTTCAGTCAGTAAAATTTGTTTCTCGCCAGAGAGGACACAAAAAAAAAAAAAGGCAAAGGAGGAGGAGTATCTTCCATGTTTGCCCTATAACTGGCACTACTCATAAATTTAGCAAAGAGGAAGGGAAAAAAGGAAATAATAACATAACATATAACTCTCTATAGGAAGATACACACAGGCAGGAAAACTGTATACATACACTCAACCCCAATAAACACAGTCGGACTCTCACGGAGCCTCGAATATTTCCCGCAGCAGAACGGCTCACGTTCACTGGGACAGGTCCAAACGGCGCTTACAGTGCTAATGAATGCTGCGGTCGCCACGATCGCGATAATGGCACGGGTGACGTTGCTGGAGCTATCTGCGCGCATTATGGGTTTCGATGGTAATTTTATCTCTCCTCCGTGGCTGTCGTAGAGTATATGAAATTGAATTTTGGAGAGCTTAGGGTTTCGATTCTGGTTCACTGGTTCTGATAGATGTGAGTGTGGAAGAGGCAAGATGAAGGAGATAGTATAGGAGAAAGAATAGCTGGAGTGTTTGGCATTGACATTGAAGTTGATATTGATATTAAAACGACCTCCTCATCGAGTTTAAACCGCGTCACATGTCTGATATAGGACGCGTATATGGTGTGAAGCAGGCGCGCAGGGCAGACGAGGGGGTTATCCCGTGATATAGATTTCTGCACAGTTCATGCCGGTAAGAGAGGGGGCCACATGAGGTATCTCCCATAGCATTGCAGGCAGGGCAGTCCAAGATTTTACTGAAGCCCTCGTTGAAATGCTCTCCCTACTCTAGAGAAATAGCTGGACAAGTGTTCGGGAAATCCGGTAGGAGTTGCCCACGGCTCTGGAAAGGGGGGTATGTTGTATGTAACATCTGAGAAATGGCGAACATATCAGATGCCTGTTGTCGTTCCAAAACAAAGCCATAAAAATAACAGGGGCATGCAAAGCGCAGATGAAAAGCCTGTTCCGTCACACCTGTTGCATCTCATGATCTCAAACTGTTGTGCTAGATACATATGCATATGTAGATCTATGACCATCCATGTTTATGCACACTGCTATATAGAAATATAATGTGGGAACTCCCCGTGAAATTACGGAGTGGAGAGATAGAAAGAACGACAGAAAAAACTAGATTCTGGACATGAGATAATCATAGCCGAATATTCATAATTAAATCGTAAAGAAAACCCAAAAAAAAGGATACTCCATCAAGGGTATTCAGCAAACCACTACGATAGCTGAACAACAATGAAAAGTAAACAGAATCATCAAAAGCAGATGAAGATAAGATGGAATAAACCATATACCAGCTAGATCATGGATATTTTGCATCTGTCTCATTCGTCTTCAAGCTGTCTTCAAGCTTTCTTCAAGTGCCTTACGCAGGTCTTCAGTGCTGAATTGCTGCTCTGGCTGGGTTTGCTGTCCTTGTCTTGAGCCTGAGCAGGCCCTTGCACTTTTCCACAGCATATATTCCGTCAGTGCCTCCATCTCCTCTTCATCTCGTAATTGTTCCTCAGCATAGCTTTGAATTGACTCGGCGAGCGTGCGTTCAAGGTCAGCATTTTCATCTCCCACTTCGTCTCTATCCTGATCCGCGTGGTTGGAGTACATATGGGGTGTGGAAGAGCTAGGGCGTGAAGTAGAGAGATGTTGGCCGTCGAGAAAAATATATGGACGTGTGTAGGGGTGGGGTTTAGTGTGATGGAAATTTTCCCGTTGCGCTCGCTGTGCTTCTTCGATACTCGCCTTGACTGCACGCACGTATGCGTGTTCCTCACTTTCCCCATCCGCCTCAGCAGCCTGTAGTTCAAGCACACTAGCGCGGAGAGCCCGCTCGATCAACCTAGCTTCTTCGGCATCTGTACAGGAAGACTGTTCAACGGACCTATGAATTGCTTCTTCAATTCCGCTGGCGACGAATGGGCACATGGTATTTCGTCGTGGGCCATGATCACGATGGTTATCATGATGGCACTGATGTGATGGACAAGAGGACGTTCTCTCCCTGGCAGTACGGAAAATATGGAAGAGGCGTTCGGGGGGCGGGGATTCCGTTCCAGCTGGAGAGCTGTTCCTGGATATCCGGCGCCTGGCTTCTGATGATGTATAAATGTGGTCGAAAACACCTCGTGATAATGCCTCCAGTTCGGACGCAAATATTGAGCTCCTTATCTTAACATCTGGGTTGGCCCGGAGAGAGTACCAACCTCGAATGATTCCATCGCGTACACTCTTAGGAGCCTGTTTCCATTCTTCGTATCCTTCTATACTTCGCGACGCGATAATGTAGTTATCAACGCTCGTTCCTAAGCGCTTTTGGATTTCTTTGTAAACGCCACTCATGGTATAGCCTGTCAAGGCAAATATTCCTAGGGAGGCACACATATCAGAACCACGGCTGTGTGGCGTAATGGAAGAGGAAGGCATAGCTACCTGCTCCGGGTTTAAGTATCAAACCACCAATCCCTTTGCCGAACCCTTTCACCACACCACCAACCCCGTCTTTGGCCCCAGCAAGAGGTTGCATAACCAGGCCAGAGATTCCGTCGTACAATCCGTATCCGAGCTCCTATTCTAGAGTTAGCGTTAAAGTCTTCCTTAAACCCATAGTAGTGTCGTTAAATTCTGTACCATTCCAGCAGCTTTCAAGCCACTGTGGAAGCCAGTGACCTTAGGAGACTCCCTCACAGTGGTATCACCATACAATTTCGGCGCATTGTGGAACCCCTTTGCTACACCCAAGCTGAATCCCATTGGGGACTTGAGGCCCATATTGATCATCCTCTTTGCCGTCTGCCTTGCGAGTGCGATGTCCGCAGCCGTAATATTCCGGAATTCTGAGGATTTACGTTTGTGAATCCTCGGGCTTATGGGGTGAGCAGTTAATATGCGGAGAACTAGTCATTTTACAACGGTGGGCTAGTTATACGTACACGGAATCATCACGCTCCGGGCTACTAGCAGTCGTGCGTCCGGTTATGCCATCTGAGCTATCCTCCACAGATACAACAGGAATGCAACGCTCAGAGGCGGTTTCTGGTTCTGAAGGAGCAGTGGTCGAAGTAAGCGACAGTGTAGCGGTGTCCGCAGACATCTGAGAACCCTTACGCGAATGTGAGGCAGATTTTGACTTTCTCTTGGCATGGCGACGGTAGGCAGAGCCTGTTAAGGCAATTAAGATATCAGTCGGAATATCAGCAACGCCCATGGTAAAATCTCCAAGTGTCTTTATCAAGGCGCCGGCTCCTCCAGTTATTGGATCTCGGGGTCCGGGTTCTGTATGGTACTCCTGTGGTCGATATCTGTGAGAAATCATCAGTAGTTGAACCTTCGCCTCGTCGAGGACATTCACAGAGTGCTCACATCTTGAGGTCACCAAGATCCAAAATTCCTTCGTTTGCAAGCGTTGTTACTGCCAATGAGCTTAAGCGGATATTGGTATTCTTAACAATCCACACAGCGGGTTTATTGTGGAGAACCATGCAGCGCAAGGAGTCGATGCCCAGTTGCTTGAGAAACGATTTTCCGCCTGCTTGCACACCCTGCTCGTGGCTAATTTTTGCCCCAAGCTCTTCTGCTTTGCGTTTGACCCCTGGTTCGAGTGCAGCAGTGATGGCAGCCGCCAGGTTGTCTGAGGTCAGTTCCTTGTGGTGAATTGGCTTAGGGCCTGCCCCTGCTTTCGCAACCATAGAACCCCAGAACGGCTGGTCCCCAAAGAACGGGATGACGACGGTCGGTTTTCCCAATGCAATACCTGCTGCAGTCGTGCCGGCACCTCCATGATGAACAACGCAGCTCACGCGTTTGAATAACCAGTCATGAGGGCAGTTTCCTATCATGAAAACACCCTCTGGGATTTCGAATTCTTCTGCACCAAAACCCCCCCATCCTTTGGAAACTAATGCTCTCTGCCCTGTTTTTCTAATAGCGTCGAAAATAAGTGCGGTCATTGCATTGGGGTCATCAAGAACGATGGAACCAAACCCGATATATATTGGAGGAGGTCTAGCTGCTAGGAACGCGGCCAAATCATCGGGTGGCGTATAATTCGAAGCGAGAGGAAGAAAGAAGAACCCAGCGATGTCAATATGGGGACCCCAGTCCTTGGGTTTGGGAATCAAAGCGGGTGACCTGAATTGAAAGCCAAAAGGTTAACTCACTTGTCCTAGAAGTAGAATCGATTAACTTGCATGCGTACCAGCAGTAGGTAAAAGATATACGAAGTCGAGGCAATACTCCTGGAGCCCACATCATACCCATTGGTTCCAACCCAAGGGACCGCTCCCTAAACCTATTGATGACATCACCTAAGCCTTGCCAGGTTAACATCTCCACGAGAGCATATGTTACAAAGTTAGCAATTCCCACTTCGGCATCAGAAAATTGGACGTTCGCTAAAGGATGGTGGAAAGCCTGGGTTGGAGACCATGGCATACTAAATACTATATCAGTTCAGTTACGTTTAATAGCTTTCTTGCCAAATAGTAGGCGGAACTTACGTGAACATAAGGTGTAATGGAATGCCTAGTTTCTCGGCACAATGAATGTGGGCGAAGCTAGGAGGGTTTGCTATAATCGCATCGGCAACAAACGGCTGGACACCTTCAAGTTGGGTGGCATCGAAATTATCATCTGTGACTGGCATGCCAGTGCCATCTCCAGCCTCGAAGCACGACCGCCAACAACCTGATATTATCTCTGCAATTTCCTTTCGACGCTTGCCTATGTCCCCGTTGAACATAGCATCGAAACCGGGCATCAAGCCCGGGTTTTTCACCATAAAAGCCATGAGCTCAGCGGGATCACCCCCGATGGAGAAAAATTCCAGTCCATTCTCCTCTACAAATTGCTTGAAAGTAGGATGAGTCGCTAGTCGTACACGATGGCCGTACATATTTTGCAACTCCCTGCCCAGGGCCACAAATGGTTGTACATCCCCTCGGGAGCCAACAATCTGAATAACTATGTTCAGTCGTGGGACAGGAAGGCCCGTATCTGCTCCGGCAAGCGAGGCGGATGTGCTAGAAATATGGCTCCGCTGTGTCTCAAAAGCTGGGCCTAATATCTTAGACAGCCTTCCACGACGTTCCTTGATATTGATGTTTACGCGGCCATCATCTACAACTGTCAGCAAAATTATAGAATGGTGGGGAGGGTTAGAACGTACCTGCAACTTGGGCATTTGTGTCAATACCGCTTTGTTTGATATCCACCTGCCCGCACATAGCATCGTAATCGTAGGCAGGTAAGTCATCCATGTATGTTGTTCTCGAGGGTATATGAGGTTGATGCGATTCATGTAGTCCATTGGGTTCATGGGGCTCACGGCCCGAGGTCCTTTGCGAAGAAGAGTCCATGATTGTCATATATAATAGGGTGCAAGCTAATAACCAGCGGCTTCAATCATGCTTAGAGGGAGCGTCTAGATACCAGACCGCTCGCCTGTCTGGGTGTGTGTATTGAAGTTGGTGGGGGAGTAAGCGATATATACTGGCACCACACAACCTCGCAACCCTAGCTGTTTAGTTAATCTGGACAATCGTTAGTGATACATTCCTAGAGCTATGTTAATAGTATGAGAGCTGACGACAATAGCAGGGCTTCACAGAACTCTAGAGCCATGTTTGCGATGGCTGCCCGCTTCTACCAACATCGATGTTGAATGCTCTGTTCTATGGCTAGTGCTGCCTAGGGCTGACGTTGGTGGAGCTTTGCAGCGCCACACCATTTTAAAATTTAGCTAAGGCCCAGCCAGGCCGTTGTCAGCAACATCGCTCCTGTCTATCTCTTTCTTGTATTCCACTTCACTTCTTCAACTCCGACAGGCTTGTCGAGGCGAATTATATATTACACCGCCGTTGCACATATTCAACAAACCCGTCTAGTCTTCAAAAACAGTTCGGATTTTTGCCAAGGAGATTTGGGTTGGATGAGATCAGAGAACCGTCGACATCCAGTCTTATGGCCCCCGACGAGCGGGAGAATCAACTGGCCGTCTCCAAAGGCTGCCAGAGCAAGACTACTTACTTGGACTCATGAATTGATGAGCTTTACAGGACAAGTATCTATTTGGATCTCAGGCACCTCGGCCATGGCCTACTCAGGGCATCCAAGGACAAGAAGGCTCCAAGCTGATAGTGGTCCAAAAAGTGCTACGCAGCCATGCGCATAGCCCCTATTGTTGCTTATGAACGGAGGAATATGATGCAGTAGGGTCACTTCATCTCCAAACAATCGACTACCCCACGGATTGGTGTATTTTTGGGCCCGGCAATCTCACGCGGTGGCATCTATGATTTCCCCCATATCTGAACGGATATCTCTGGGTGAATTATCTTGATGGGGAAACTCAACGAAATAAAAACCCAGTTGTATGCTTGCGGCAACTATGAACGGCTCACACTGATACATCACCTGCTTGCCTCCATCATCTCTCCGTGTACAGAGACCTCTATGTCTCTGTACACGCAACTTCGCGTTGAGCCACTTCTAATAACCCCAGGTCATTGATATGGATTATTCAAGTCCAGCCATGAAATTGGGAAACCTGAGAAGCTTGCTCCGGCATGTTCATCTTAACTAGGTCATATATTCGGCAGAAAGAGAGGATAGCACAGACCCAAAGTCTTGATCTAGAAGAAACAAGATCCTGTCTTGCGGCCCCAGGTATGTAACGAACGGCCCGGTGAACCAGAAAAAATTATAGAGGCCTAAAAGTAGAGCCAAGCAGGAAATGTCAAATATCCCCTTTTTTTCCCATTTGTTAACTTCACAGGACTTATCTGGGAACACGGAGATATGTCCTTGACCCCATACACGGTTTCCAACTTGATAGTTTGATGAGCATAGGTTGGTTTTAATCTGTGGGAGTGGTTTTCAGGAGGAATTCCCCTCTCTCCGCTATTGCAAGATGGTAGAGCTATCAAAAGGTTAAAAATTGAACTGACAAACCGTGGTTTTAAGGATGTTCTCTCTAGTCTAAGGGGGAAAACGTATCGTTTAGTTAGACACATGCTTTCTGGCTATTAGGGTTTCTCGAAGGGTACTAAAAATATATCCAGTGGAAAAGGTTTGTCTAGGAAAAAGAAACGAGGAGTTGTCGGACTGTTGCTGAACTACGCTGAGCAGCACCCTATTCCCGTATCCCTGTTAGTGCCGCTTCGGAGCTCACAACTAATAATTTCACCTTTGAAAATGATACCTTAGAACATTCTTCGATTTTCCTTACCTGGAATGATGATGGACGGCTAATAGACGGCCAATTGACCCAGGGAAGAAATTTTGTTGCTTACCCACCGCATCGAGGACCGCAAAGGTGCTATTGGTTTTTCAGATCCATTTAATCAGCGAAGGGCTGCTAGTGCCGGGTTTTAGCCGGGTTCCCAGGCGTCGAATTGCTTCAAGGAACGATCTCTCGGTCCTAATGTGGGGTAATTTGGTTGGCGACTTGAAAGCTTCATCCATGAGACAAGATTTTGCCCATAAGGAAAACGAAGAAAGTTCTTCAGGTTCGAACAGAACTAATGGCAAGATGAATTAACCCCAGAGACATTCTTATTTTCCAGAGTCAATGCTGCTTTGAATACGCGACTCTGATTTTACCCTCCACTTTTATGCTTGAAGCTCGAAAATAGTGGTAATACGTCGAGTTTCCCCGGCCGCCCTATCCAAATTCAACAAGGAAAGACTCATGCAAATCTCCGCAAGATGTTACTGTTGTACTCCACAGCATGACTTGCATCACTATCACTATGCCAGGGATCTTCGGCTTGACGGTTATTAAAGATGATGCGGAGATGGAGCTATAGCTATAAATTCGTTCCAACTGCCCAAGTTGTGTATTTCGTGAATAGCTGGAACCTGGTAAACATCCTCATTGGCGTCATAAATTTTCAGATGAAGTCGTGAATCTGTCATTCCAAATGCCGATCGATTAGTATTAGAGACTATCCGAATTTTGTGAATACTATGACGTTTACCAGTTTCATATTCGACCCTGAGCTTCAGGCTCTTCAAGTCTTGGCCATAGATATTGCCGCGAGATGTAAGTCTGCAACGATAACGTTTTCCAGTTCGCGGACGTTTGAAGCTTTATACCCGGGGCATTTATCGATTGGAAGGGGCCCTTTCGCAAGCAGCGCTCACAAGGCTGGGTAGGAGCAACAAGATCAGCTTCATATTTGTAAGATGAAAGCCAGAATCGGTCTTTCCCAGGCCACAACCTGAACTAGGAGACCATAAATCTTTGCTGAAATTTTCTTACGTGGAGACCCCATTTTCCGTTTCCGTATCACGTAGAGATAATAGCGAGGTTCTCTTCGACACAGCAGGGTCCAATCTCGTCTTTCAATCACAATACTTGAATCTCCGCACTTCCCTGCCAACAAACCCAAACCTTTATGGTTATGGGGGAACACACCAATCCCTTCCTCTTGAACACTACAAACTATACTGCAACTCTATGGAATCGTGATGCATATGGAATCCCGCCCGGGACCAATTTGTATGACGACCACCCGGTCTACATTGACCATAGAGGTGAAGCCGGTACTCACGGCGTGTTTCTCCTTAACTCCAATGGCATGGACGTCAAGATCGACAGGAATGAGAAGGATGGTCAATATTTAGAATACAATTCTCTAGGTTAGTGACGCAGAAGAAAGCGAGGTTTGGCGGATCTTTCATTGATCGATATCAACCAGGTGGGATCATTGATCTTTACTTCTTTTCTAGCCCGACTCCCAAAGAAGCTACCTCTCAATACGCAGAAGTGGTAGGATCACCGGCCATGATGCCTTACTGGGGGTTCGGTGTAAGTTTTCATTTTACAGATCGCTCCTACTGCTATTTCGTTCCTGTTGATAGCAAACGCCTCGTTGACGTGGAAATAGTTCCATCAATGTCGTTATGGATATCGAGATGCCTTCGATGTTGCCGAGGTGGTCTATAATTACAGCCAGGCGAATATTCCCCTTGAGACGATGTGGACGGACATTGACTATATGGATCGCCGCAAATTTTTTACCCTAGATCCCAAGCGATTTCCGATAAAAAAGGTCCGGGGACTCGTGGACTACCTGCATCAGCATGACCAACATTACATTGTGATGGTGGATCCTGCCGTGGCGTATTCTGATAACGGAGCGTTCAACAGGGGGGTGGAGCAGGATATCTTCTTGAAAAGAGCTGATGGTTCCATATACAAAGCTATGCATCAAAGATGTCGACAATTTATATTACTTTTTCTAATCCCGAGCAGGTGTTGTGTGGCCTGGTGTGACAGCGTTCCCAGACTGGTTCCACCCAAATGCGGAAAACTACTGGGTGAACGAATTTGCCCAATTTTTTGACGCACAAACTGGCGTAGATATCGATGGCTTATGGATCGACATGAATGAACCTGCCAATTTCTATGACTACCCTTGTAAGGATCCAGAAACGTACGCAGTGGATAGCAAGTTTCCACCTGAACCACCCCCAGTGCGACCGAATCCGTGACCCGTTCCAGGATTTCCACCAGTGTTCCAGCCACCCCATAGCCGTGCGAAGAGAGCTGGTGAACATGGCCATAAGCAGGGTCTCCCAAATCGTGAGCTTATAGACCCGCCGTACAAGATTCGTAACCAAGCAGGATCCATCAGCAACAACACTGCGGACACCGACCTGGTCCATGCAAACGGTTTGGTTGAGTATGATGTTCATAACATTTACGGCAGCAGTAAGTTCTAGCTCTTCTACCGTCGATATTACTTTCGATCCTTTGGAATCGATGGTTAATTAAGATTGTAGTGATGAGCCAAGTATCTCGCACTGCGATGCACAAGAGACGATTGTCGGTGAGGCCGTTGGTTATCACACGTAGTACGTTTGCGGGCGCTGGAAAGCATGTTAGGAAATGGTGAGAACGATCAATTGGTCCACAAGAGCAGTTAGAAATAGTTGGCTATGCTAACGATTTTGAAAATAGGCTCTGTGATAATCTGAGCACATGGGAACAGTATAGGAGATCAATTGGACAGATGCTTGCTTTTACTTCCATTTTCCAAGTACCCATAACGGGGAGCGATGTCTGTGGCTTTGGAGGTACACGTATATAAATATTGATGAAATTTCATTAATTGACTGGTGTCTATAGGCAACACAACGGAGACTCTTTGCTCCAGGTGGGCCATGCTCGGTGCATTTAGCCCGTTCTACCGTAACCATAATGGTTTCGACTCCGAATCCCAAGAATTCTACCGCTGGGAATCGGTCGCGGAGGCCTCCCGGAAAGCTATCGAAATTAGATACAAACTACTTGACTACATTTATACCGCCTTTGACCGGCAGACAAAGACGGGTGAACCTCTCCTCAATCCGCTATTCTACTTGTACCCTAAGGACCAAAACACCTTCCCGATCGATCTTCAATTCTTCTACAGGGGTGCCATCCTTGTCAGCCCTGTGACGGAGGAGAATTCCACAAGCGTAGACATATATCTGCCAGACGATATCTTCTATGATTACTACACCGGCAAACCAGTCCGCCGCGAGGGCAAATCCATCACTCTCAGCGATATCCCTTTCACCCACATCCCCCTCCATATCCGCGGGGGAAACATCATCCCACTCAGAAGTAACAGTGCCAACACCACCAAAGCCCTCCGCGAGCAACCCTTTGACATTATCATTGCGCCTGGGCTTGATGGCAATGCTGCTGGAACTCTATACCTTGACGATGGCAAGTCCCTAGATCAAAAGCATACAATGGAGATTCAATTCTCGTATAACAAGGGAGTATTCAGGATGGAGGGTAAGTTTGACTACGAGGCCATTGGCCAGTTGAAGATCGCCTCTATCTCGGTGCTGGGTCGTGATGGGAAGCTGGCCAAATTTTCCAAGGCGGGTGGTGATTAACGTTCTCGGTTCGAGTATGATCCTGAAACCGAGGTGTTATCCGCAAAGGTTGACTTGCCGTTGAAGGGACCCGCAGAGATTAAGGTTTTCTGATTGGCAAGTGGAAGTTGTAAATTCGGGACCGAACAGTCATGATTTCTATTTTATTCACGGTTGCTCCGGGTCATTAGAGGTGATTTTCCATTCTTATCTGTTGTGCCGTCCGTCGGTGGCACAATTTCTGCTTTTTCCCCTAAGTCGGGTTATCAGTGTCACCAAAAGTAGATAACGAGCAAGTATCAAATGGCGGATGAGAAATACACCAATATGAACAGTATAATGTACCGTTAGTCCACTGATATAGAACCCCTCATGATTCGTCCCCAGTCTCCCTACGCTTGTTAACCCGACCTCCTTGCAACTTCTACATCCACGCCCCTCTCCCGACTTTCTCCTAGACAGGAGAGCACACAGCGTACTCGCCTACTCTGGGATATCCCCAGCACAGCCGGGAAATCAAGTTGAGTAATCTATCGGTGGCACCGAAAATGCCACCCAGGTTGGAAAATACATCGAGCCACATGTCAAGCCCGGGGTGGGTGAGCTCCATCTGCGTAGACGGCAGCCTCCTCGTGCCACAGTTCCTAGATCTCCATAACTTCTTATATCGGAGAGTGTTATATCAGAGGGGGAGAAGAACCCCAGCTGCCTTCTCGCATGTAGGGCGGAATAGAGAGCAAAGTATATATAGCTTGGTTATGCAATGTAGTTAACTAGAGTGACAGTCAACTAACTACGCAGCGTAGAACGCCTAGGAAAAAGCTTTATGTAAGTTAGTTACTAAGTTTAATTAACTAACGTAATCCATCACCTAACCGGCCAGATCACCTAACCGGCCACTTTTTCAATTTTACGCGTCTCTCACCAAATTCCTTACTATATCAACCATGACTAGTAGGAAAGCTTCTAATCATGAGAGAAGTCTTTTGCTAGCCATCGAAGCTTATAAAAATCATCAATTTAAAAGCATACGAGCTGCTGCTGAAGCCTATAATGTTCCACGAACTACCTTACAAGATCGTCTACACGGTACAACAACGCGTACGATTTCCCAAAGAAAAAATCGAAAATTGACT
>JAFEJD010004773.1:0-11070 GCA_018296065.1 Blastomyces percursus
GCTTAAATATATTCCTCCACATAATCACATGAAATGTTTTGAAAGTTTTTTTTGAAGAGCTTTCAGTGCAGTGCAGTGAGCGCTGATCTTCTCATTTTCTCCTAGTAATATTTTCAAAATGATTTCAAGACTAGTATTTTTAACAATTCAATGTATATATAATACATTAAAAAGTGTATCTTATTTTTATTAATACAATTAAATATACATTAACTTAATCTATTTTATTTATTTAAATATGTCTCTGTATAATGGTGTAAAGGTATTACTGATAGAAAAATATTTATACTATTATACTTTTTGTTAATAATATAGTAAGTAGTTATAAAAAAAAAATTGAACTCATCTGCAGTCTACATGCAATTGAGGGGAAAAAAGTTTAATAGAATAACAGCATAGAAGATAAGAGCACAAGAGGGAAAAGAATCAAAAAGAAAAGGGGAAGAAAAGAAAACAGACTAACTCCCGACGAGAAAGGAAAGGAAAAGCTAAGGAAAATGATAATAGTTCCCCATGCAAACTTTCCACTTCCACATATCAGTTATTCCATTAACAGCACTTCATGATGGTGATGTTAAATCAACCCCCATCAAGGCAGCTAGTCCACAGCATTTGGCTCCCTTCCCTATTGTTCACGTTCATATATAAATATATATAGGTATATACAAACAAAAACGTGTTCTCATGTTTCAGCAAAAATCGACGACTAGGAGGATGGATGGTTGTGGTGGTAACTGGTTAGCGTTTCCAAATGAACTAAGAATTCTTCGTTCCGGATAAATGGGCAGTAAGGGGAGGGGGTATTTGGAATTCGGTTTGGTCCAACTGACAATTACCCACGGTCCCTAGAATCGACACAAAGGTATAGGCAGTAGAGGGGGAAGCAAAATGCCTGTATCCTATAAACCCGAAGAACAGAGGCCGCTGAATGCTGGCGCGTTGCAGAGCATGAAAACATAACGCCTTCACGAATTGCCGCGGCCAAGGGCTGGTGGGAGAAGGAGAATTGTGGTGCAGAGCGGGAGAAAGAACACATATCTATTAATAAGTAGGAAAAAAGTAAAAATATGGTTGCAAAAAAGTCGGTTTTCGGGGATTTCACAAAAGAGACATTTCGCGTTCGCTTAGTGAAGACTGAAATGTGTACGTGGTTAGGACAAGGGAGGGTCGGTCGTAAACACGCAGGGGCAGGAGAAGGTAGACATTTTGGGAAAGTCGAAGGAGGGTCAGATAGCTAGGAGAGCAAAACAGGACAAAAATTATTAAGAACAAAAACAAAAACGATATTTGCAAGAAAAACTCCGGAAATCAATCGATCAAAGAGTTTTAACGTCGAAAATATAAGAGTGTGGTTGTAGCAGAGTTTAAAAAGGAAAAGGAAAAACGAGGATCGAAAACCTAGTACAAACAAAATGTATAAAAAAAAAAAAAAGAAAAAAAAAAACTCCATCGTGGCCCATTGTCGTAAGTGGGCGTAGCTATGCAATTAATCAATCCAGCAGGAGCCGAGAAAAGCTGTAGATACAGACAGGTGGAATACCAATGGCGTTTAAAATAAATCCATCGGATAGAAATGGAAAAGGTGAGATTAATTAATTGAGAGCGCGGGCAAGGTTGAGGTAGGAGCCCGAGGGCGGTGGATGCTCATGTTAGGTAGCGTGCGTATTTCAACCTATAAGCAAGTTAATAATAAACACGAAAGGAAGTGGCGAGATGGTTTGAACATACCACAGCATAAAGCTTTCATGACCTTCTGTACAAAGGTTGGTTCCGGGTCTTGCGCAGGTCGCATTTGTGTCGAGTGCTGAGTATTCATGCCATGAGTACCGGGAGTGGGCATGCGGCCCGGGAGATGAGCATTGGAGTTTTGAAATTGAGCCTGAGTCGACGTAGCCGGTGTTGTCTCAAGACCCCCCGCCACTCCGTTCTGACGTTTGACTTGCGGCCCGCCGGAGGCGCTTTGCCGCTCGCGCGCTTTCCCCACTCCCTGTTTCGCTGGAGATGGGGGCGGGGGTTGCGCGGCGTTTAAACGGTCAGCTGTTACACCTGGTCTATGTGGACCCCTAGGCGCTGGTACTCCATGAAGATCACGGGCTGATGTGTTTGGAGCGTTGGACGTATGGAGGTGATGCTGGGGAGGATACTGCTTGGCTGCTTCCCAGCCCCTTCCGCCATTTAATTTCATCCAGTCATACTCGCCGTCCTCTACCTCTCCAGTGTTCTTCAATGCCTGTGTGAAGAGGTCACGTAGGTAATCATAATCAGGGGTATCTTCGAATCCCAGATTTCGGACGTAGGTCAAGTACTTATTGAATTCCTCTGTTGAAGCTGTTGTCAGCATTGGCCATTTTCCCCAAAGAACACAACGTTAAAATGGTATATATATATATGTATATATATATATATATATACATACCAGGGTATCCATCACACAGATCTTTCACTGCGGTAGTTTGTTTCTTCTCGCCAATCTTCTCGTATTTTTGTTTGTTTGTAGCGGCTTTTAGGCCCTGCCACGGCAAACCGCCCCTTAGAAAGTACATGAAAACATGGCCTAGGGCTTCAAGATCATCACGTCGTGACTGTTCTCGACCGAGATGGGTGTTGATACTCATATATCTTGCAGTACCCGAGAGTGACTTGCGTTCCCGGTAAGGGATATGTTGCTTGGTCTTGGGATCTCTATATTGTTTCGCCATTCCGAAATCAACAACGTGGATGACGTTTGCCGCTTTGGAGTTTGGTCTACCAATGAGGAAGTTGTCTGGTTTTATATCTCTATAGATCAAGTTCTTTTCATGTATCGTCTGCACCCTTGAAAGCTAAACGGGGCCGGAAGAGTCAGAAGACGACTTATGCAATGGTAAAGTGATGCAGTACATACCATTTGCTTGGCTACCATGACCACTGTCTTTATCGAAAACCTTCGATTGCAGTGATCGAAGAGATCCTCTAAGCTCGGTCCTAGGAGGTCGATGACAAGGATATTGTGAAGGCCCTCCTGGCCAAAGTAGTAGACATTAGGTATGCCAGCTATTCAGGTGATAGATAGAATCAGTAAACGACGGCCATTTCCGAAATTGTGAATTCAATTTTGATCCACTTACGGCACCCAACAAGGACCTTGTACGTTCTATACTCATCTCGAAGTTGCGGAGCATCGCTTTTCCGAGGTTCCTGCAACCAAAAAACCATTAGCACATGCGTCGATTGGATATTGCATTCCACCAAAACACAATGGCAAAATATAACGACGGTAGTCGGTCAGAAAAAAAAAAAAAGGTTCACATACAAACTTGATAGCAACCTGCTGGCTGTTCAGTAGGTTGGTGCCTTCGAAGATCACACCGAACGAGCCCTCGCCGATTTTTTTGCCCACACGGTAGTGGACACCGACGACATTTGACGAGGAGGTCATCACGACTTGCTGTGACGACCGACAAGGCCTTGGGGCACAAGTCGAGAAGGGGTTGTGTGGGAAGACAATATGGCGGTGGGAGAGGTTGGGTTGGGGATTCTTTGAAAGGCCGGCTGCGGACAAGTGGACGTTAATGGGCGCTAGAGCGTGACGGGCTTGGCATTGGTGCTTGGGGTGTGGTGGTCAGGAGCAAGGCGTTAGTCTACTACTAGGTAAGCCCATGGAGCCCCCAAAAAATGAAATTGGAACCAGAAAATTTCAGAAACCACACGCCCAGAATATTCAAGAAGAATAGTAGGTATTCCACGGGACATATATTGCTTACACAGTCTCGTCAATTATTAATAGGGCGTCGTAGGAGCAGAGGTAGTTAGTTGTAGCAGCAGTAGTGGAGGGCTCTCCCCCAGGGTAGCAGGAGGGCCAACACCGGGCCCTTCAAAGCGGATGGCGCCTCCACTCGATCAAACTCAACAACCGTCCAGCAGGGTGGAATAAAAGAGAGCACACGAGCATAAATCGGAGGAACCCGTTGTTTAGATGGTATATGGCCGTTTGTTGTGTGGTTGGCGGCAGCGGCGGGAGGGAAAGAAGGAGGTGGTAGGTAGGGTAGGGCGAATTAAGGAAAGAGACAAAGGAGGCGGGGTGCGCAGGAAGGGAAGGGCGATAGAACGCACTTCTGCTGGGACTGGAATCTGGATCTCGAAAACGAGAGAGGGAGAGAGGAAAACGGGGAGAGACAAGAAAAAAGAGACGAAGGAGAAGGTTGGTCTGGAAGACTGTTGTGCCAGAACCGGTCTAGCGGTAAACTCCTGTACCGCGGACGAAAGCCGGTATCAATACCACCCCGTTGACCCGTGTGATTGGTCGGCACTGCTCTTGGCGTGTGGCTGAGTGACCACGCATGACGCCCAACTACACAGCGTGACCGTCCGTTCCAGGGCTGTCTCGGCCAATTCACGCCTATAAGGTACAGGCTGTCCACACTGTACTGGACTCGCTGTTCTATTTAGCAGCTTCCACTACGTTTCGTTGCGGAGTAGAGTGGTACGACAATACAATACCATACCATACCACAGGGATGGGATTGGGATGCCGGGACCTCTTTCCCTCTTCTCTCTCTCTCTCGCTACCAGCTTTGTGCTGCTCCCCTTGCTGTTCCCGACCTGGGTGCATTATCGTTATGGGCTAGACGCGGTGCCAGTGCAGGGTAGACGACACTTCCCTATGCACTCTGCTCTCCTCGGCACCAGCTCAGCGCCCACCCCCAGAGCCCCAGATTAGGGCGCTGTGTGCATTGGGATGGGTTTGGGAGAAACTCCTCCTGGCCAGAGGTATATTCCATCCTATCCCGGTCATGCCAATGTCCCTGAGCCAGCATCCGGGCCTTTAAGATTGCTGTTTAATTCCTGCCCTGAAAACAGCCTGCCTAGGGACGAGCTGCGAGCTATGTACAGTATTGGTCTGGATCCTACAGCAACCTGTCTCGTCCCGCCAGTCAATCCATCACGTCATCACTTGAGATCGCCCAGTTCATCGCCTCCTGTATCTAACAACATAGCAACTAGATACGCTGCGTATGATTATTGACCCTCGGCAGAAACAGCAGCAAAATCTGAAACGTCAAGAAGTCTCCAAATCAAGTGGAGTTTCTCATACATCCACGATTCATCTCTCCCTGGCGTTCCCAGTTTTCCTTTTTTACTCCATCTTATTTTTTTCCCCCCATTCTCCCTCCTTGGCAGCCTCTGATTGGCAGCGGCTTTCATCAAAATAACGGATGGGCTGCTGTCGCTGCTTCTGTGCTGTGTGATCGATGAACTGTCCTGTGCACTACGTGTGATAGGCGGCCCCAACCTGCTTTTGCTGTGACGGACTAGACAAGTTCGAATGTACGTATGTACCGTACGCTGCGTACATGATTATATGCGGGGCGGGCCGCATCAACTCAACAACTTCGACCGGAAAAAAATAAAAAAAAAAGAGTTTTATTCCAAGTTCATGTGTTGTCTCCGGTCATTTCTATTTATCATCACTAACTAACTTACTTCCTATGATGATAGGGTTTTAAAACTTTCATGCCTCCTATGCCTGGTTCCTAGAACCCAGAGAAGTGTATAGTTTGGTTTTTGGGGAAAATTCTTACATTGCATTTCCATTCTTTTGAGATTGAGAAACTTTGCCGAGGAGTGGGAGGAGGAGTGGAAGTGGAAGTCGGCTTTGTTCGGGAACATTCCTTTCTGGGGCAAGTTGAGGTGTTCCAGTTGGTTTGGTTATGTATCTACGTATATGGAAAAATATATATACATTGGAGAGGTCTGTCCGTTCGGCTCTTTAGTATGGAGGAGTATGTGTGTGAGAGGGGTGGGTATGTTCACTTTAGAGGGCTAGTGTTATGTGATGTAGCTTCTTCGTTAAATTATATTCTGTGATATTCTGTGAGGATATGCATATATGGTGGTGTATGGTGGACCAGGCAATCAATCAGCTTCATTGAGTGTAGATGTCTCTGAGAAGCAGGTAGAATGAGGGTATAGATATCTGCACACGCACAGAGAGTGTCGTGTAATATTTGGAAAACCATATATATGAATGAAACAGATACCCATATCTTACAGCATCCACGTCTCGATACAACCACATCATAATCATGGTCGTATGGAAGGAATTCCGTCGCCCGTTATTATCCGGCATGGCATAAGTGCGTTGGAGATGAAAACCAGCGCAAAGGGCAATAAGAGTGGAATATGGCTGACCGGTAGAATGTATAGACATGAAAAACGACCCAAGTTGAACTTGAAATTGACAAGGGATGATGACCCCTGAAAAACAATAGCATACTTGATAATAAAAGTCCAAAACGGCAAATGATTCTACAAACTCCCTCCCTTCCCAACACAACCAAGCGTTCCTAACTAGCCCTCACTCAAATCTCCTCAGCTTCGCTCCCCAACTCCTCCTTGACAAGATCTCTGCCCTCCTCATAATCATGACCACCTTGTCCGTCAGCATCCTCATCCTCCTCTTCACTACTAGACCCGCTCCCCTCACTTTCACCCTCGCTACCGGGATCATAGTCCTCTTCCTCCTCATCCTCTCGATCCTCCATCTCCCTCTGCGCCTTCATCAACTCAGACTCCTCCTCCTCCTCCGCGCCTTGCCCAGCATAATTATCAGCTCCAGCACCCACAGCACCGTCAGCGCCGTCATCCCCGCTCTTCACGCCGTTGATATTAAGTCTCTTAGCCCGACGGGCCTCAGCCAAGCTGGCATCCTGTAAACAGTGCTTTTTGATATAGGCGTCAATGCCCGGGTGGTTCGACTGGTCGATCATGGAGAGCTCGAACTCCTGCACCTCGTCGAGATTTGAGGGGGAGCGGGCGGCGATGTTGAGATTGAAGGTCCGCTGGAGCACGGAGGTGTAGGATATGGAGTCGATGTTTTCGAGGGAGAAGAAGATGAGGGGTTTTTTGAAGCCGAAGAAGACGCCCGTCGAGAGGAAGAAGAGGAATCCTATTGGCAGTGAGAAATATAGTTGTTAGTATGATAGTAGCATTGGCAAAGGCGCCCCTTTATCCAATGTTTAGTTTACATCGCATATATAGGAATGTCGCAGTGAGAGAGCGGGTAGGTCAACCAGAAGAAGTATATATACGACTCACCTTCCTTGCTGCCCCGGAACGCTTTGACATGATACGCCTTATCCCCCTTCCGATGGGCTTCCGGTGTCGGGCTCACAAACTCTTTCTCACTCGGGCAAATCACTTTCGTATGCCGCAAATTATCATCAAGCACTCGTTTCAGATAGCTTTCATATGTCTCCGCAAGATTTGCACTCTCCAGGGCTGGTGTGCCTGAGCCCAGGAATGCGGTTCGTGGTGGGCCATCCGGAATGGTCCAGACAATTGGTTCGAACGCAATTTGGTCATCGGGGACAGTCGTAACGCCATCGCCGTACTCGGGAATTATACAGAAATTAAACTGCCGTTGAGACTTCTCGGGAACAGGTAGGCAGAGGATATGTTCTATACAAGAAGTTGTTCCAACAACGTCAGCCAGGACGACTTTGCAGTTATACGAAAGTGAAAAGGAATGAAAATTAAAATTAGAAAATAGTAAGAAGACAAACTCACGAATCTTCGACATCGGAATCCCAAACTCCACCTCATTCGACGCCTGGTTCCTCGCCCTCAGATATCCATCCTTCCCACCAGCAGCAGAAGGCGCCAACCGCGTCAATTCCAGTCGCAACTTCTTGCGCTGCGGAATCGCAAATGATAGATCCTGCAAGTAGAACTGTAGCTCAGTATCAGCTGTTAGGCCCGCTAACAGCGCTGCATCGTTCGTAGAACCAGCTCCCGCTCCCGCCCCTACTCCCACGCCTCCATTGATGAGTTTGCGTTTCTTTGCCGCCGGGCCTTCCCCCGCTGCGGCAACTCGTAGATGAGAAGATGCGGATGACCCGCCGCCTAGTCCGCCTCGGAGAGTGGAGGAATATTTTGCGATGTCCTCGAAGAGACTTGTGTATTCGGGGGTGGAGGCTGGAGGTTAATTTTCATAGCGTTAGTTTATTGTATAGGCAGAAGAAAAAAGGAATTGAAGTAATTGGTAAAGAAGGGGTTTGATCAAGTTTTTTCCCATTTCTTTCCATTTCTTTTTCTTCTTTTTAAACTGATGTGCAATGTTTTTGAAAGTTTAGACGATAGGGAATGTGACTTTACCAATGGCGGAATAGACGCGTTTACGGAGCGGTGCGTTATCCTCGAAGGCCTTGTCGATGACGGCGTTATTGACAGTACCAGAAGACATGGCGGTACTGCGTGTAATAAGTATCTTGAAAAATTAAGCAGGTGGGTTGTTGTTTGACCTCCAGGGCTCATTGAGCGTGGGAGGATGGCAGAGGAGGGGCGGGCGGTTAAAAATCCTAGTTGGAAGATGATGGGCAAAACGTATTTAACCAGGACTGGGAACAGTGGAGGGAAATGCTGCAGAGCTTCTTTCTCCACGGTCTTATTTTGGAATTGGAATTTTCGTATATAAAAAGCTAATATGGCATTGATTGTAGATATTTATTTGTTGACAAAAGAAATAATGACTCAGAAAGGTTGATGTTCGATATTGTCCACACAAAAATATAACCCGTTGTTACTCTCATCATACTGTTTGTATACCTGGTTAAAAAAAATGTATATATACTTAAGGACTTCTATGTCTAAAACAGCTCCTCGAGAGATACAATTAAAAGATAAAGCGAACTAGATTTATCCCAATAACATCATACAACAAAGAGTCTTGTATTTTACATGCGCGTTAAAACAGCGGCATCAAGAACAATAACAGTGACCCTTCCCTTAAAACGCCCTTTCAACCTCCCCACAAGCCACGAAACTGAGAGAATTTAAAAACCCGGCCCCTCTCAGCACCCCTCTCAGCGCCCCTATGCGGGCACTTTTGACGCAGGCTTGCGCTGGCTGCTCTGCTTCTTGGCAAGGAACTGCTCGATATACGATGCGGTATCCTGAGGAACAATGTAGTTTCCATTTTCATCCTTCTGCTGCTCCCGTTCCATTGCTCTCTTCTGGGCCTTCTGGGCCATAAATGCCGTCTTCGGCGTGACCCAGGGCGTGTTCCGCCGCTCTTCCATTTTCCTATCCTCCGCTTCCTTCTCCGCAACCCACTCTGGATCGTGCCGAGTGCGGAACTTCGAGAATTTATTCCTCAGCTCATCGATGATGGTGACGGGGAACGGGTATGCGTTGAGGGAAGGTATATGTGTGCGATCCTCGACCTCGATTCGCAGGGTATCGGCCGGTTCGTCGGCGTGGGTTGGGGCGGCTGGCTGGGGCCAGGGGATTTCTACATCAAGGTCCGAGATGTATCGAGTGTGTTTGGGTGTATCTACGCCGTATGGATGGTCCATGTAAGGTTCTCCGCCATACATGTGTTTAACCACGACGTCTTCCACCTTGCCTGTTTCCGAGTTGTGGAGGGGAACGACGAGCCGGACGTCTTCAAAGCGGACAGGTAGGGGGATTGGCCGGTATGGACGTTTGTCGGTTTCATCTGCTAAGATAAAGTCGGGATAGCGTACGTCAACCTGTTTTTTATTTTAATTTTTCCAGTCAATAAGCATGGGCATCCCTTTCCGGTTCTCACGTCAGGAACACGCACACATGCCGGCCGGGTTAGGATTTACTCACGTTGTTGACACCGCTGACGCTGAGTGTTCCAGATTCAGCATTCACACTGAAGACCTTGCCAATCTTCCCCCGATCCCTTCCCTTTAATACGACCACCCGATCTCCCGCCGCGAAATTGACAAGCTTCGTCCTATCCTCCCGGGGAAGCGCAGGGGGCCGAGTGCGCTCTGGTGTAAGGGTACCATACGCCCCCTCAAGATCAGCCGCATCTCGCTTCGGTGCCAATGGTCCCTTTACCCAGTCCTCCCGCCGGGATTTTCGCTCTGCCTTGATCTGGTCGATAATGGTCCGCTCGTACCGTTGTCGCTCTTGGAAATATTTTCTGATTTCGTCGCGTCTGTCTCGCTCTGCTTGGATCCTGGCCCTTCGTTTAGCCTGGTTGGCGGCAAGGGCTGCACGCCTGATGACTTTCTGCATAGTTGTTAAAGACAATGGCAATTAATGGAGGATTTAGGCCGGGTGCTGTTCAACAGCTGGTCCCTCTTGTTGGTTTTGAGGCATGCTTGATTTTTTTAAATATATTACATAATCATAAAGTCTTGGCAGAGAAGCCTCATGAAGGTTATGCATGACCAATATGTAGCGTACGCGCTGCGTTCCAGTTATAGTAGTCCTTAATTCATGTCTGATTCTTCTATAGAATGGGCGTACGCCCCTATATGTACACGGGTCTTGTTTATTTACATATCAAACAGCCCCTGCGGTAGGGGCGATCGTAGAATCATATAAGGACGTTCCGCGTTGGAGCGGAAGAAGGAGCGGAAGGGGTAATAGCCTATTATGGGGTGGAGCGGAAGCTCCTGAGGAAAGGGAAATGACGATGGGCGGGATAGTGGGCATAGTACGCCACAATTTCACTATATTATAAAATTATTTATAAATAAAATAATTCTACACTGTATTTAAAATAGTTATATAAAAATCTGGTTTTATATTATTTAAATTTTTATTTATGATAATGAAATATTAATTTAATATATTTTAGTTAGTTATTAAAAATACAGTTAATAAATTAATTAAATCAATTAAATTACTTAAAATGTTAAAATTTATATTTGTGAGAAGGGTTGTTGGTTGGTTGTAATTATCTCTCTACCTATCTGATGATGATGATGATGATGAATTCTTTAACGCCTGGAGACACGTCCGCGGCTGCCTAAGCAATACCGCCCCGGCCACAAAACCTCCCTAGGGGTATCAGGCGCGCCAGCGCGGTAGCTACTCTACCACCTGACGGAGTCTAGTCGGCCGAAGCCCTCGTGTATTATAGTACAGATTAACCCCCTTCCTGGGGGTTCTGATTGTAGGAACGCCACATGTATGACTGTCCCAGAGTTTGCAACACTGAAAATTCTCCCATACAAAAAACCATGTCCCGGGTCCCTAATCCCGCGGTGTTGCAGTTCCCTGAAATAACCACTTATTCAAGTCCATAGTATCTGCTGGTGTGTAGGG
>JAFEJD010004774.1:0-10193 GCA_018296065.1 Blastomyces percursus
TTTGCGAATAGACTCCTCACGATTCGGGTTCATTTTTGCAGAATGGTTGAGATATCGCGTTTTTGATCGAGCGGTCGGGGTTTTACGCGGTGGGCGAAAATGGGGGTAGCTATCTTAAACCATTTTATATTTTAGATTGCTGCTTTGGTCGTCTCTCTACAAAGTACTTGGGACATGGCCAACAAAGCCACAACAAGACCATAAACCCGACCTGACCCGCAAAAAATCTAGGCTACTGGGGCAAATGAGCTCAATTACCCTCTCACCATATGGTAGAGGAGGAAGAACCATCCAAACCAAGCCCCTCCAACAAAAAAACATGCCCGCGCTTATGAAGGCTTATAGAGGCTTAACTAAACCTAATTAAGCCATTTAAACACGCTAGGCGCCGGAGATGCCTCGGAAACCCGCGGCGGGCCAAACGGGCTCAGTTAGGTGGCACGTAATTTACTCAGCTTTGGATGGGAATATTGCGAAAAGATTGTGATAGCTAGATCTATTTCGTTCCGGGGATCTTCTCAGCTATGGATGTACGTGTACGACAGCATTCGGACATATTATAGCATGTTACAACAAATACAGTTCATTGGAAGTAGATGGTGGAGCGCCGAGTAATCTTCACATGTTTGATAGATTCGATCCAGCCATTCCCGGAAAAAGATTTGATGCGGGATTGCCGAGAGGGGTAAAATGTTGAAGCCAACAAACGAGAAGCAAATCAATACCAAGTGAAAAGTAAACAGAACAGGGCACAGTCATGGCCAGTCCCCAAGGATACATTATCATCAAACGGGAAAATGAAAAATCACCGCCGGAAGAGCTCTTTGGGGTATTAGCAAGGAGTATAGGGGAGGAGACGCTCCATGATTTGCGGATGAGCACCTTCAGTGAAGGTGCCCGTAGGATTCCTGGCCCTAACGCTAAAGAGCTGCTACATTATGGGGTCAATGTGAGTGTTGATTCTTGCAACGACGGCGGCCCAAAGCTAACCTCTACAGTTTTCTGACCCTAGATTGAGACCCTCCTTTCAAGATATCCTTGGCTGCTCTTTTGACGAAGCGATCCATTCAGAGGTCGAGGTTATATTCTGGGTGACAAACAAAACCCAGCTGCCGCGTTATCCCGCCGGCCTTCGTGGCACAATCCACATATTCTACACGGCAACTACCCAAGAGCTCCATGAGGATAATGGCATCTTTCGCATCGTGGAAGGTTCCCATACAATGACAAGGGGCCAAAGTAATCACATCGAACCTATACCGATTCGTCTTCAACCAAACGACATATTGATCATGTCCGCCGATTTAACAATACAATATCCACAGGCAGGGGGGGTGGGTTAGTGTTTTCCATGAGGCTATTCCCGCCTACGTTGAAAGATGTTTCGTATGGATATGGTAGAGCAATGGCTCACAATATAGTTTGTTCAATTCCAAATCAGATTTTGCCAAAGACAGGTAGGATTCTTCTGCTCTCGCCGTCAATGATGGTGTTCCTAGGTTTAGAAGTTATCCTTACCTTGATCCGCATCCACCCGTACTGGAATCACCGCAGAAGGGTCTGAATCGTTATCTGTAGGGCGGGGGGCTTGTAACAATCGATCCTGCGCCTCACCATTTCTTCGCTTCTGCTTTCGGAGCTTCCGAACCTGCGGTTGTTGCTTCGTCGGGCCTCTTTTTCGCATTTCCTCGGATAGTAAATCGTGAGGTATAATCACCGGTCCTTGGTTGATTTTCGACCACATATATTTGAAAACAGAGTCAATAACATCATGGGCAGTCCTGCATTCCCACGGGGTCAAAGCCGCATGAGTCACATCCTTTTGAGCAGGTTGATTATAACAGTCGCATCGATACCTGTGGGGCGGAAGTGCGTCTCATACCTAGAGTCCAGCCGGTTAATGTAAATGTAATGATACGGGATGAATGGAACCAACATTGTACGACCAAGTTGCGGGAGGAAAACTACACTGCCCTTACCCCCCAGATTCCCAGACAATTTGTTGTATTTCAAGCCTGCGGCCACCCATGTTGGTAAATGTGAGAGGAGGGCCTCGCGGTATTCCGGCGAGGCAAGTTTAGATTGTACGAGGCCGCATCGCTCTCGCTGGCCATAAAAAATTTCTTTGGGTTGGTCAACCCATGACCATATGGTCTCTTTGACGCGCTCGCTGAGCTCCGTACAACATTTAGACCCTACTGCCTTGAGAGAAATCTTCAGAGGATTTTTACTCCCTCCAGCTCTGAGGAGTTTTTTCCAAGCCTCCGGCAGATTTTCTGATAGTTCAAGGAGCGCGTCCGTAAACTGTTCCTGTTAGCTGGGATTGTTCTCAATCAAAGACAAGATATCTTACCTTCTCATGCCTAGAAGTTCACCAATAGCTTGATCCACATTTTCATAACTGGCTACAAAATTATCAATTTCATCTGCGACTCGTCTCAGTCTATGGCTAATTTGGCTCGCCATTTTTGATGGAGTGTGAAAGGTGAGAGGGAAAGCCGAAAAAACTGAACAGATTGATGTACGGCAAGCTAACCCAAATTCCGAAGAATCAGGTAAATTTACTTGATTCTTCGGAATTTGGGTTAGCGTGTTTCCTGATCAATGGATGTGGCTTACCTGACCATCACTCTTGATTGATGGTCTAGATTGCAAAGCTATCATGGGTTATTGGTGGGTGACCTTCCTCCAGGCCAAATTTTGCCTCTCACTTATAAGGGATGCTTCACCACTCGTTGCCTTGTTCGAGTATGTCCACAGATATTGCCCTACACACAAAGGAGGAGACGTGCTCCCACATCTGCATGCGAAGTGCTTCCTATCACGGTACAAACCTGGTTGACATATTATTCGTTTGCTATATTGAGTGGCTAACCGTGCTTTTGCCGTTTGGACCAGCCCGAGCTTTTCTGTATATATGCGCTGCTGGTAGTTTCCCACCCCATGACAACTGCCTTGCTCTAGTCATGGGGTGCTTCCCGTTTCTCCCAAGTCTTGATTGGACCATAATGATGATGACAAACCTGGCGGGTTTTGGCGCCAGCACGCCATCGACGACAGAGGAGAACTGTACACAACTGGATGGGATTCGGACAAATAGGAGTTGGGCAGTTGGCATAACTCAT
Organism: Blastomyces percursus; assembly: GCA_018296065.1. Lineage (NCBI taxonomy): Eukaryota > Fungi > Ascomycota > Eurotiomycetes > Onygenales > Ajellomycetaceae > Blastomyces > Blastomyces percursus. The sequence continues at coordinate 3,126 of JAFEJD010004774.1, forward strand.
CCTGAAACAGGACATTTGCCTGTACGGCGATACCCTCTACTATTTCTGTTGCAATGGTCTAATAACACTCCCCTCAACTGAGTTCTTGTGCGGATGGTTGTAAGGCCCTCGAGGCATTCTACGGCCCCACATTCCCAACTTTGTACGAAAAGGAGTGCCTAAACGCATCCAAAAGACTTCTTCATTTGTGCCTGGTTCTTCTCGGCGTCGACCGCTCGGCAGAAGTCGTATCTTGTTTGACCAATTTCGTTGCACGGAATTATTCGCTGAGTTATTGCAGGCGGAGCACAGGGCTCTATTGAGACGGCTTTGGGGGAGACGACGACAGAAGGATGCATTAAACCCATCTTTCACGCAGCTGGAAAACGTGGTACTGTACTGCTTTGCGCCAGTGTTGGGATTTTCGCCGTTCATCATCCGCTCTATAATATGGACTACCTGCATTCACGGAATATCCGAAGCCACTACAGCATGGCTGATCTTACTCTTGACCTCAACAGGTCGCCATCGAACCAACCATTACACAGCTTTAGCCCGGCCTACATTTTTGACATATTTCCCCCGCATCGGCGGCCAATGAAGCCCCCCGCCTTTCCATAATAATGCGGCCTTCGTATCCGAAACGTTCAGGCCCTGCGAAAAGGAAGCCATTGGTCCTGGTCCCTTGGAGTCTGACCTGGAAACACCGGACGAATTCTTAACGGTAGAGGTGGAACAAGTCAACAAGCACATGCAAGTAGCAAAAATTTTGGGAAGCAGTTGCTGGTCCTAATGCTAACAGCCACTATGCCCATTGGTTCAATATATCACTCCCTCCCTACTCAACACTCTCTCAGCGACGGTTCGCATGACTGTATTGTTTCCTAGGAATCCACCCTATTGAGAAGCGCCAACTTATCGACCAAGGCATGGCTGGATCCTTACTTGGTGCACTACGAATCGCCAGAGACCCGGAGGGGGAGGGGGGGGACCTCCATTTCCTTCGACGCCTGGTTCCCATGGATAGTCTATATAAACCGCATCCATCCTTTCAAATCCCAGCTGGTTTCCATCTCAGCATCTCCGTCAACTACGAGCAGATTTTTGATTTGCATACTCGCTTAATTTCCCCTCAACCCCAGTTAACGCACCAGTATTTTGTCAATCTGTCCAAAGTCCTCTTCTCGTGTTGGATCCTTACTCTCCTCGCAATCTCACTCATATCCAGCCAGCTGTCGACTGTTCGGTTTGCCGCTAGAGTCACACCATCTTCGAAGCTTTTCGCGGCAACTCTCGGCGATTTTCAGCATGCCTCCAACTGTCAAACTCCATGTTGCCATCTACAACGATGGCGGTGTATATAAGCACTGGAGCCTCTTTGTTGAGGGTGCCACCGATTCTGAAAAATTCATACTCCATGTCATGGGATCCTCGACTCGATATCGTTTCGAAATGCGAAACTCAAACGCCCGCGAATCAAAGACACTGGCGCAACTGGTTTATCTTTGCGACGTGCCGGCTTCCCAAGTTGACATTATCAAGGATGCTGCAAATAACACAGTTATCCACAATGAATACCCGGGCTATAACTGTCAAGACTATGTGCTCGAGCTTTTGGACGACTTGGAGGCAAGAGGAATTATCGACGGCAACAACGCGACTTATGCCAATAACAAGGCCAATGTTAAGGAAAAGCAGGAAGGGTTGGCATAGGTGGAGGAAGTTTGGGGGAATCTTCATCTGCGTTATGTCCCACTGTCTGTCGGTATTTTCAAGTCGTTATTAATGTGTCTCTTACTGGCCACTTGGGTGTCCTGCTGTCTTTAGCTTGTTGAAATTGATCTTGACTTACGCAACTAAAAGAATAGTCCATTGTAAGGATGTAAACCCACTAAAGCTCCAAAAAATGGCTGTTTTATTATTTCAGTAATTTTTATTGAAGTATGAATTTTGGCGGGTTGCTTCGCCGAGTGCGCCGTAACATGTTGTATTAACTCCGTATTCTTCAACAGCGCGTAAACACAGGCAGACAACACTGGATCAAATATTTACACAGTAAGCCCACCACAATCTCAACAGAATTCCAGTACTTCTCCTCCTTCCAGTGCATAAACCGTCCTTGAACCATTTTCCTCTTAGCCAGCTTTTGTCTAAACAATTATGGGTGACGCTGCGGCTGTAAAAGCCCTCTCGCTCACAAACCCCGACGCGGTACACTGGAACCAAGAGCTTATGCTGGAATTCCAGGCGGCACTCAACAAAAATCCAGCAGCGGATCTGATGTCGATTATCTCCAATTCATATCGACAAGAACATCGAAAAGCTCAGTATCACAAGCTTTCTTATGCAGCAGAAATCAATCTTAGAACAATCGATGAGCTCCATGATCGACTCGAGCGCGAGCCAGAAGTCAATTTGTTGGCTGTGTTTCCGAAGAATTATGCTCGCAAGATTAAAATGGCGACTGCCGCCAGTACAGTGTCATCTGCAGAGAAGGATACTGGAAAACAGTGTCCGCCCGAGTTCCGCACACGCCTTGATATCGCTGACTCTGCTACGGTCGTCTTTCCATTGTCTGAGACAGTGACCGCTCTGCTTGAAGGGTATTCATACTTAGAAGGACCAGATGGTACAGAGCAAGCAATGGTTTTCTCTCTCAAACAACTGCTTTGGGCCTCGCCCAAACTCTGGGAAAGCCCCATCAGAGGCGTGGTCGTCAAGTGTAATGAGGAAGTCGTTGCCAAAGTGATTACAGGCGACAACAATGACACCACTGAGTACACGACCATGCAGTACCTCGCAGAACGCGCGCCCGATATCCCAGCCCCCAGACCCCATGGCCTAGTCAGATTTGGACCCTTTCGCGTTATCTTCATGTCATATATTCCCGATATGACATTGGCACAGGTATGGTCAAGCTTGTCGCATGAAGGGAAAGTCTCGATACAACAACAGCTAGATGGTATCTTCCGCAAACTGAGAACCATTCGCCAGAAGGATGGCAACGAACTTGGAGGTGTCAGTGGAGAAGGAGTGAAAGAGTATCGTGTTGATGAATGCGCTCGTTGGAGAGATATCACCACAGCCCAGGAGTTTAGCGACCTACAATTCTCCGCGCGCCACCATGGCAGCAAGACATATATCAAGCTCCTCCGCTCCTTCCTCGAAGATGAGAGTGCTTCCATGCGCGGATCTGTGTTTACCCACGGTGACTTTAGGAGGGAGAACATTATGGTGAAGCAGGATCCATATAACAACGACGCGTACTTAGTCACCGGTATTATCGACTGGGAGGATAGCGGCTTTTATCCTGAGTACTATGAATCCACGATGTTGACATGTAATCTGAGTCTAGTAGATGAGAATGACTGGTACCTTTATCTTCCGGAGAGCATTTCGCCGTTACAATTTCCTGTGCGTTGGCTTACTGATCGGCTCTGGGATATCCATCTCAAAACTACATAACTTGCAGAGTTACAAGATGACAGGAAATTGTGAGAATTGGGTGGCTAGAGCAGCAAAGAAAGTGGGAAAGTGAAGGACTACGCCAGGGAACGCGCGATTATCAACTCCAGAGACTCGGTCTTGTATTTATATAATAGAATGTTCAATGATAATGGTCAAACTAGGAGGTCTTCTGGTGTTTTGTTTATTGTAAACCAGCTTTCTTTCGCTCTAAATGCCTCACGTCTTGCAAGATGTCAATCCTGCAGATGCAAAAAATCTCTGTTATTATGCACTTGTGTAAGATTAAAGTTGGCTTGGGTTGATCAAACTAGTCAATCCCGTTTTTGTTTGGAATATGGCGGCAGGCGCGATTAAGGGGGAGGATAAACTTGGATGATGATGATTTCTTTCTAGGCTACTAGGGCAAAAGAGCTCTATCACCCTCTCACCATATCATATGGTCTATAGGAGGACGAACCATTCAAGCCAAGCCCCTCCAACAACCCCCCTCGGACTCACTCTATCAATATGGTAGGTGTTGGAGCATGTATATGTTATATGATTAGCTAGCTAGGAGCATACGTGGCAAGGAGCGCCTTCATGGTGACTCCGGTGCGGGACAACTAGAAGCCCGAGAACGCTAACCTAATCCGGTGCCAAGCAGGAGCTATCCCCGATTGGGGCTGGCGCCTTGGCGCGGCGCACCAACAGTAGGTGGGCCTCTATGCCACTTGTACCTCCATTTGATATTATTGGTGGTTCTGGGATTTTTAATGGATGATTAATCACAGTCCTAAGACCCGCAACAAGATCTGTGTATTAATAAGGAGCTAGGCACTCTGGCCTTGGTCTGATTCGAACCTGTGTCCTAGCATGTACGGGCCTCATAACCTCTAGGCCACTGGGGCAAAAGAGCTCTATCACCCTCTCACCATATGGTAGAGGAGCATCCAAGCCAAGCCCCTCCAACATTCTTTAGTTAACTAACGCCTGGAGGCACATGCGCGGCTGACTAAGGAATACCGTACCGGCCACAAAACAGGCGCACCAGCGTAGCAGCTAATGTTGGATTGATGTTAGAACTTTTTGGGTCAAATCTGTATTCCATTGAAGTGTGTGGTGTTCTGAGGAGACTATCTACATGGCAGCAACCCCGCTTTTATCTCTGCGCTTTGGGTGCTTAATAATCAGTCATGAAGCCCGTACAACCTTAATCCAACGAAAGCAAGGAAACTCTCCCAATTGGCTGTTCTTGATCCTCCGAATTCGCTCGTTCGATCTAACAATTGACTACTCCGTATGGCCCCATGGAATTAGGAGCCAGGTGGGGGTCATATGACCACCGGAAGGATCATCCTTTTATCCGTATTGTAATTAAATAGGCAGTTGAAGACATACAAGAATAAAGGGGTATTACAACGTGACAGAGAATCTAACAGTTAAGAGCCGCAAGTCTCATTCTATCGCTAGTTCTGCTTTATTTGGATTCTCTACATTCGATTACTATTTTAAACGTTCGAAAAGACCCAAAATTGAAGTTGTTACAAATTATTGAAAACCTCCTCCTGTTACTATACGATGTCTCTCACTAAGGATTCCGAAGCGGTGATGCTCAACGGCCCAAACGACTGGGAGCTGTGGGAAAAAGAATTCAAGAAGCAGCTTAATACTCTGGACTTCGAAGACGAAGTCCTCTAAGGGGCAAAGCTCCTAGAGAAGCCAAAAGTGGACCTCCCTGAGCCCCCAGTCCTACCGGTGAGAATGGCCGTAAGGGCCCCTCAAGACACCCCAGCACGGAATACGAGAGGCCAATCTGTTACAGCCGCAGCCGCTGCGGGAACTCCTACGGTTGCGGATTCGCAGGCGACCGTGGATACGGCTGCTACCCTTACGGACGAAGCTTCGGCGGATAAGCGCTTCGAAAGGGACTATAAGACCTACCAAATGCAAAACGCCGCCTACAACAACGTAGTACGGGCGTACGACCGGAATTACGACCGATTCGTCCTGCAAAAGAACGCCTTGAACAAGCTGGTCAGATGGATGGATGCTACCATCTACAAGGATTACCGTTTCGACTGCTGCAGCGTGGAGGATACGATCGCGGAGCAATACAAGAAGCTGAAGCTGCGGGTTGAAGAAGGAGTCGCCAAATTGGAAGACGAACTAAAGGATTACTTCGTGGCCACCTGGTGCAGTGCGACGCTGGAGATTCTGGTATTGACATCTCGGAATAAAGGATCCAGAAGGTGGGTAGACCGACTAATCTGCGCTTGCTGGAGTCGCCAAATTGGACGACGAACTAAAGGATTACTTCGAAGCCATCTGCGATCCACGAGTTACGGTCCGAAATTGGAGCAAATGGATCGACGTCTTCGAGACCACGCTTTCTCGCATGGAAGCAAAGGATAAGCGAATGGTTACGTACAGCAAGGATTGGTATCGCCTATTCGAACGACGCCTCAAGAAGGAGCCAGCTCACGCCTTCTGGGCTGATTCCTACCGTATTCACTACCGAATCGCTATTACGGCTGGGACTCTCAAGTTCCGGGAGGTGGCTGCTCACTTCAGAGCACGCCTGCCTACAGGGAACGCGCAGGCCAACAGAGGCCAGGTTACAAAGGGCGCGTTTGCGGTGTCTTTCGCTGGGGATTCTGAAGCCTTTGAGCTTGCGGAGGACGCTCCTGGGGAAACCTCAGAGGTGAAGAAAGCACCTGGGAGAAATAAAAGGAAGCAGGCGGATAGAAACTCCGTATCCTTCTCTTCTCCTCCGCCAAAGAAAAGGAAGGCGGAGGATGACGCAGGGTGCGCGGCCTGTGGCGAGACTAGACACCGTTTGGAACGGTGCTGGAAAGCATTTCCAGAGCTCGCTCCTAGGGCCGTAAAAGGCAAATTCTATAAGGCGAATAAGGAGCTTAATCTAGCTGAACGTCCTAGGCTGGCTGAGAAGCTAGAAGAAGTACGAGGTACTCGGAAAGCGAGAAAGGAAGCGGGCATGCTGGCTGCGGAGGTCTCGCACTCTGAGCAGCAGGCGTCAGAATGACTAGATGCCATCCAACTGCAGGACGTGGTCATGAAGGAAGTTGACGAGGCAGAGAGATTAGATAGAGATAAGTCAAACACCGAAAACAGTTTCTCTCCTTATTTACGTGCAAAAGTGATAAACCAAGTTGGCAAGGTCGGAGCAAGCTTCCTAGTGAGTCGCAAAACAGCATTCAATGTTGGTGACTATCCTCTAAAGAATGCGGCTATCCTGGATTCCGGCACCACTTTGCATGTTTTCAACCAGCTATCTCGCTTCCTGAATTTCCATACGGCTGCAGCTGGAGACTCCCTAATCGCAGGCCGTACGAGGGTCCCAATTATAGGGTACGGCGACGTGGATATTAAGGTCAACTACCGCCATAAGGGTTGTATAAAGCAAAGGCTCATGAGGCTATACGACGTTGCGTATTGCGAGGATTTTGCGACGAATCTCGTGTCCTTACGGAAGCTACACCTCTCGAATATCTGGTGGGATAACCGTAACCCGCCGGGTTGCTTACGGAGGAAGGATACGGGCGCGGAATTAGCTATGCTCACGGAAGGCCAAAATCAGTATGTGCTCGAAAATATCCCTGCGGACCAGCCTTTTGCAAAACA
>JAFEJD010004780.1:0-10191 GCA_018296065.1 Blastomyces percursus
TTATTGGCTGGAATGTTGGAAGGGGGACATACAGGCAGAAGATCGTATGGATGACAATTTTGAAGCTTGAGGACAAGCTTCCTTGAAAGGGGGGGTGATGTTACAGCGCAAGCCCCTCGTCCGGACTATGGTTTCCCCGAGTCACCTGACTGTACTAGGCGCGTGGGAGGATATCATGACGTTCTTGTTTACTTTATACTTTCTTCCTTTTCCCTTCCTTCGTCAGCTTTGTATCTTAGTTCAATGGACCCTATTTGCTTTCTCAGCGAGTAGATTTGCCGCCATAACATATTCCTTCTCGAGACTTTACTCGATAACTAGTCTAGTCATTCTAGAGTTTCCTATCCGGCAAATTGGACATTACTATAGTCGCATCACGTACAGTATTGCTAGTGATTATCTCTTAACTCAGTTCCTTAAAGTCATTACATGCACCTCTGTATCTGGTTGTCTAAGAAGTACAGGCACAATAAAGGTCTGGTCTAGTAAAAGCGAAAACAGAAGGGAACTAGCTGCATGCTACTGCTCTCAGTTAAAATACGGACCAGGACAATCCGGATTGGACTTCCAGAATGAATGAAGAAGCAAGGGCATTCACAAGTCCAAGAATGAATGATATAAGGTATAGAAGCAAGGACTCCTCTATGCTGAAACCCCTGACAAGGACCCCACACCCCCTCACCCCTTGCACTGACCAGATTTAATTTGAATCCATATAACTTGCGCTTGTAACTACTTTCCGCAAAACGCAGAAGCCAAACCAGGTTCAAGTTTTCAACTTCTACTCCTTACCCACTCCTGGGCTTCAGCCAAGAACATTTCTTGCAGTCGCCCCATAACTATGCAAGCGACTCCCATTGCCAATGTCCCGCTTCGAGTAGCTGCTACCGCTGCTGATGCTTTTGCCCGGACTACTATCGGGTTTATAGCCGGTGTTGATGTCACTAACGATACAGCTGGGCTTGGATACAGGAAGAGGCGTTAATACCGGTTTAGTGTGCGCCCTGTCTTCCGTTGTGTCTCTTCCATTTCCTTCTACCTGCGCCCTCCCCACTGCTTCTGCTGTGGCATAATACTCTGTTTCTACTGTCGCCTTGATGGCCAATAAGCTCTCTGTTTCCTCTGCCTCCTCCACGTCCCTCTCGGGAATAATAGACCGTCCGATCCCGAAAACAGCGGGCGTAGGCGGATCGTGGAGGTTCGAGCTGCGCATGGAAGTAGGTCTGTTTAATGATGGAAGAAACATGCGTGATACACGGGAAGAGTAGTTGCTATCATTGTCGATATTTGAGTTGTAGCTTAGAGCTGTGGAGAGGGTGCGGGGAAGGTGAATGCAGAGTTTGGCGAGAGGTATTGACAGGCCGTGCACCATCTAAGAAGAGGGCTATTAGCTTGCATAAAACAGAGAGTATTTAGATCCGAGATTGGATGGCATCCACGGTGAGCAGCATACAATACTAAAAGCCACTAAAAACCACACAATTACTTCAATCTCTTCCGACAGCGCAATCGCATCCTCTCTCACCCTTCCACTACCATCAGGCACAATCCAACCACTGAGATACTCACGGCTGATATACAAATAGAAAATGCCACTGACACCAATAGGTCCGAAAAAACCTACGAACGTGGCTTGCCGAAAGTGTTCTATCTGCCGGATGTATCTATGCATGGCAAAGATTATGGGAATACGGCGAAAGAGTAAGATGAGTATACCGAGGAAGACGAGTCGATGTATTGGGATGACGTCGTTTTGTAAGAATTTTCCCCAGGGGCACACAGCGCCGAACCACATGAAGACAAAGAGATTGAGAAGCATGTCAATGGTGGGTTGGAGGGAATCGTCGAGCGTTTCTAGGCGGAACCAGTCGCTAGATGGATAAGTTAGCAAGAAGGGACCCTGTTGTATTATCAGCTCTCGGGGGATGGCCGCTGACTCAATGGTGAATACGTTGCCGGCAATAAAGCAGGCGAGAACGTCATCACTACCTATCATTCCGCATGTCCCGATGATGAAAAGCTAGGTAATTCCATTAGTAAGACTTCCAGTATATCAACGAAGAGATTGAAATTAAAGAAGAAGCCCAGTCGAGGGAAACAAGGATGAGGGAAGAAAAGATAAAACAAAAAATTAAAATAAGGGAAAACTCACAGCCAGTGCAATCGAGAATATCAAAAAACTCTCTCGATCAATAAACTTCTTCTCCTCCGCCCAATGCAACAGCTCTTTTGCCAGCCAACCCACTACCGCCCCGTACACAACACTCAGCAAAATAGTATAACCCCACGTTTCTCCGAACCAGAGTGCAATTGCCCTCCAGGCGCCCCCTTCAAACTGTCCTGTGTCCGCGCTTTCACCTACCCCAACAAACTGAATCAGGTAAATCGCAAAAAACAAAAACGGATACCCAAGCCCGTCATTCGACCCGGATTCCGCAATAATTATCCTCTGCAAGCCACGCGGCACATTCCTGTCTGCAAATTTCCCCTTAACAATTGAATTCGACAATACTGGGTCCGTGGGAGTAATACAGGCAGCAATCGCCAGCGCATGCAGGAATGCTAAGTTGGGTACCAACATGAAGATCACTAGGCTACTACAGAGCCACATGGCCAGCATGCCGGGGCCGAGTAGGAGTGTGAGAGACTTCCATTCTTCGAATAGATAGCCGCTGGGTAGCTGCACGCCTGCGAGAACAAGTTGGACGCCTAGAACGAGGCGGGAGAAGTAGAGTGTTATAGCCTCCAGGGCAGCGGGGGAGCCTTGGGCATAGTGGAGCGGACGGACGAGATTGGCAAAGTTAGGGGAAAAGAAAATGCCAGCGGTCAGCGAGATTACTGGAGGGTTTATATAATTAATTAGCTAATCAATTGATTGGTAACTAACTATGTGTGAGAGTTAGTAAGATGCGTCGGTGTGGATGACCAGTTCGTACGTGCATACGATGTAAGGCACGGCGGGAGCTATTTATTACCCTAGATAAGATCAAAGCTTCTTAAAATCTCAAAAACGAAAAATGAGGAATAGATTAAAAAGAAACATATATCTAGTAAATAGCTCGAAACTCACAAGCTTCTGAAAAATAAAATTTCTCCTTAAAAAGATACGACACCAGCCCGAACAGGCTGATGAAGCCGCCCAGCGCTGCACATGCGATGTTGAAGTCGGTCAAAGCAAAAGTCGGCATGCCGATTGAGTTCGCTCGGCTCGTAGGGAAGAAAAGGGGCTCGGCCAATCAAAAGGGCGGACAGCGGATGTTGTTTTCGGGTTCGGTGGGGCGATTTGTCTTGGCGGAGGGACGCAGGAGCCGGTGAATAGGACGGAAAACGGGGGAAAACTTTTTTGGCCGGATCGAGAAGGGCCTCCGGTGGTCGGAAAGGTAGTAAGTACCTTTTATAGGAGTAAACAAAAGAGAGCTCTTTATCACCAGAACGATTCAAGGTGGGAGACACGGAGCAGATTGCAGTCTGTGTTATTTCGGCGGGACAATCATCATCAGGCCCAGGAAAACAAGGAGGAATCTTCTTGTCGTTGGAATTGGTGGATATTCCTTCTTCACCCTAGCAGGAGCAATACTAGAAAGTAAAGATAGGGCTGAGAAAGTTCAGGAATGGCAGTTTTTTTCATATTCCTATCAAGAAGGCGTTTGCAGGTCTTTAGATGCTATCTAGTAACGTAGTCACATAATGTAACTTAATAGTCAAGCAGGCTGGATCAAGGGGAGAAATAAAAATCACGGAAGAGGGTGAAAAAGCCAACCAGGATAAAAAAGTAGTCACAACAAACAGCCACACGAAAGGAAACGTGTTGCGTAGAAAATGACGACAGAAAAAATAGGAAAAAGACAATGCAAGAAAGAACAACGTGGAGAAGAAGAGTACGTCACATTTCTCGTTCTCTTCAGTGCCATTATATAGGAGACTTAAGAGCAAAGACGCGGACTCCGTTTATGGACCGTCAGATGATTTGAATTGGGAAGACTTCGCAGGCAGTGAGCGATTTTCTAGTAGGTGGGCCAATTAGAAATACTTCCCCCACTCATCATCACTAGATCGATCACTAACATCGCAGCTATTCTGACGAGGGCTGATGAGAAACGAGAGTAGCAAGGGCCTCCATGGATGTGCCTTGTGAGTACCCCAGCCAAAGCTGGACCTGGGTAGTGAGCTGGTCTGTCCGTGGGCCCGGTGTGGCGCCTCTCTCGCTCTTTCGTTTACTATGTGTGTAGAACTGGTCGGTGGAGAATAGAGGAAACTCCCCGGTAGAGGTGTCAACGGTTGGTGTGTGGCTGTTCGCGGGCTACTGGAGGGATGAGGAGGTTTTAGCGTTGGTAACCTATGCATGCACCCCTCACTCATGACGCCATACTGTGAGCTGCTTCACCAGTTGTGGATGCGATGAAATGTCTCATGATAATTTCGTTTGATCGGTAAAGGTTAGTCAGTTGACCAGATGACAGATGACATTATATGAATCTTAATACCCTAGCTAGAAAGAGTCGCGAAAAAAAAAAAAAAGAAAAGAAAAAGAAAAAAAGAAAGAAAAAGAGAAGCGTCATTGCTGCATGTGAAAGATCAAATACTCTCCATAACTACCATGAATGAGATTGATCATGTCATCATGTCGTCATTAATTAACTACATACTTTATATGGGTGTGTAGCTAGCTATAAGTATAACAGCAATGACAAGGGAAGTAAATACATGAAACATATTGACTGTTTGGTCGCGGAATTCGAATGGAGATCCGGAAACCATGAAATAGTAAAATGGGAAGCCAAGTGCAAAAACGTCGTGTTATGGAAATATACAGTACTCCTTCATTGGTGGAAGAAAGTAGATAAGAGCCCCATAGAGCGACATGCAACATTAAAGGAGAAGAGAAGAATAGAAATGAAAATAAAGAGCACACAACCGTCAACAAAAGTACCTTGACATTCATCTTCTAGTAATGTCGCCTTAGCCTTCCCCGATCCCAAACCCAATCCGCTGCTCGCCCTCATCGATGGCATCGTCATAATCATCACCACCGCTTATTCCACCATCGTCATCTCTAGGTTCGGGAGTCGCCATGCTATTCGGTGCCAGTGGGGCTTTCTTTGCTCCATTCACTGCCAGCCGGTCAGCCGCCTCATTTCCCGGATCCCGACTATGCCCCCGAACCCATTCAAACAACGTCTTGACATTCATTACCGTCCGTTCCTCGATTTTCATCAGAATGGATTGGATTAGGTCTTTGTTCTCGACCGGTTTGTCCTGCGCCGTCATCCACTTGTTGCGCTGCCAGTTTACAAACCATACCGTCACGCAGTTGATGGCATACTTGCTGTCCGTGAAAATGGTCACGTCGCGATGTCGTGGCGCAATGTCGAGTGCGCGTATGATTGCTGTCAATTCTGCACGCTGGTTTGTTTGTCGGCTGCCTTTCAGTGGCTCGGAAACGTTTCTGCTGGCAAGGGAGGGGAGGATGAAATGTTAGCCAAAAGGGGTAGCTCATCAAGTAACAGTGCTTTTACGACAGTGGAAAAAAAAAAAACCAAAAAAAAAACAAGAAGAAGAAGAAGAGAAGAAGAAGGTAAAGGTAGTGACTAAAATACCTCTCGTCCCCAGGACCGAAATATACTCCAACACCCGCCTTGGCCCCCACAGCGCCGTTTCTCAATGAACTTCCGTCTGTATATATTTTCAAAGGGCCGGGACGCCCTGGTTGCTGCTTCGTCGGTACCTTTTCATGTGGAGGTCTATATTTCAATTTTCCGGTTGTAGGATCAAGAACGACATTTGGATCAAATCCGTCAACTGTACCGGGGGGTAAGGGTCCCAGCCCAGGTGGGTACTCGTTGCCATCTGCGTCGGTCGGACGTTCCGAAGTCAGGCCAGGGGCACCAGGTAGGTTCACCTTCCAGGAAAGATCTGCGTTAAGCTCTACATCCCCCGCCAATGGAATCTCTTCAGGCGTCTGTTGGCCCTGTCGAACGAAGGCGTCTGCCTCAGCCCAAGTAGTGAACTTGCGATATTTCGGGCCCCGAAATCCCCGCACCTGATCTTGTGTCACTGCCCAGTCAGTATATACACCTGGTTTTCGCCCTCGTTGCACACCGTAGAACTTTGAACCGGTAGAGGTGCTCCCAGGCGCCGTAGCGGCTTGGGTTCCTGTTAGAAAGGCATTCGCTTCATCGAGGGTAGGAAACGATTGGACTAAAAGGATGGAAATGGTAAGCTAACGATCGCTGCTGTAGAGTGAATAAGATGATAGCAGTATTATAGACAATATTTTTTTTTTCTATTTCCTGGGCGCCTCTTTGATACGATAAGTAAGCGCAGCGTGATAGAAGAACGGAAACTTACAAACAGCACCCTTAAACCCTGTCACCTGCGTTAAACAGTCATTCCACGTATGGTAAACTCCAGGCTGAAATCCAAACTTCACAGCATAGAATTTGGGCTCTGCTGTTCGTTTCCGTTTTGCACCTGTCGGTTGTGAGGTAGTTGACTCCACGGGGGACGCGGGGGTGCTGGAGCTTTTCCGATCATTCGCAGCAGGTGATGGTGTGGCCGCAGCCATGGTGTATAACCGGCGAGAAAGCGAAGTGGCAATAAAGGGACAGGATCTCGTAGAGGACGTTAATATGCCTCTGGAGTCCTTGTGCACAAGGCGAGGAAGATGAATCTTCAACTTCCACAGGGGAAACAAGGCCGAAGCTAGGTGGGATGTCGTGGCGGATGTCGTGGCGGATGTCGTTTGGAATCGAATAGTGTGAGGCAAAAAGGTAGTTTAAGTCTCGTAGTATTCGAGCATATAACGTATTGTCGTTGGCAAGAAAGTTGGGTCTGGGGGAGAGCGACAGGAGGAGGAGGAAGATTGGTAGAGAGGAGATGAAGGCAATCGGGGATGGATGGCGAGAGAACTACTTTTTGTGAACGAGAATAGTAACGCGCCAAATTTTATCAGGGTATAAGTTTAGATGCAGCAGGATACATTTTAAATGCCCAAATACACACTGCAATCAAAGAGAGTTGTGGAGAATTGTTGGAGGGAGGAAGAATGTTGGACGGAAAGCTGTGCTGTGGACGGAGCCGCGCTTGAGGGGTGTTGGCGGGGGGCATTTCCTCTTTGGGAGGAGGGCAGTGGAGCGCATCGCCCATGAGGGCCAGCAAACGGCACATTCCGAGGCTACAATTGATATGGGTGAGAATTGGAATGTAAGATCCGTGTTTATTTGGGCATTTTGCAATTTAAATTCATTAACTAATAATTTTGCAACGACAAAAAAGTGCTTCCTTGCTACAGCCGCGGCAACATTGATCAGCTACATCCTCAGATAAAATGTATGTAATTATCATAACATCCAGTTACCACATCCAGGTACCATTCCGACTCTGGAATAAATACCATCTATGATAAATGAAAAACTACCTAGGTAGTCATCTAGTCTGCCATAATTCGCTCTTCATATAAATTGAGCGTGCCCGCCGTTGAGGGTTCCTTTAGCTCTGCCGCATTTACGGAGTTGGCCCAGTTTAGACTCTCTCTGCGATCAAGGTGTGGCGTAATTAAATAGTTAAACCGAAAAAGAAAATGTTAGTCAGATGCTCATTCCCGAGATGCCAAAAAGATATTCAGATCCCTTTCTTCCCATCAGGACATTTATCAAAAGAGTAGTGAGACTTAGTGGAAATATTAGTCCTCCTCCACCAAATGAAATACTACAGGGGCAAAAATCAAAATCCAAAAATGCAGAACTTTGGGTATTTTCATTAGTCATCCGCTTGCACCAGGCGCACGAGTTCCGCTTCGCCATCTGAGAGCGCGCGTTCACTAGCCCGCACAGAATCATCGAGGTGACCACCCCACATTTGACAGAACGCTTCGGTTCGCGGCAGCATTCACGATCGTCGAGTGGACATCGCTGCCACTGTTGTAGCTAGAAGGATCTCCCCGTACCATCGGCGCAACGTTAGATTCAACGTACTTCGAATCCTGCTGCCAGCCGGGAGGGAAAGGTGAGGAAACAGAATTATTTGTGTATTATGCCGGCAAGGACTATCGGAACCGTCCGTCTGTGCGAGACGTTTGCTCTGCCTGGGGTACCTGATGATGATCGTGCCGGGGCTGGTCTCTTTCGCGATTCTTCAGAAGGAGCGTTGGCCGCAATGTATGCGTTCAGCTCACTGAGGGACATGTCTGATAAAGCCTATGGAAGAAAAAATATAACCCTTTAGCTCTTGTTTGTTTAGTTGCTTCTAAGTTAGTACCTAGTGATACTTACTTTGTATGTCGTTAGAGGGGCTTTTCCGGCGAGCGAACCTTGAGTAGGGGTGACGCTACCGTCTCGAGAGGGAGCACTAAGATGTTCGACGGCTCTCAAACAGACGTCCGCTGAAGATTGATCTTCTGGTTTCAGGACCAACATATGGATTGTTAAGAACTCCATTAGACCTTCATTTTTGTATTGGTTGACTTGATCAATGATTTTTTTACACCAAGGTATTCCTCGGACATCCTCTTCCGGGGGGCAGTGCATGAGATCGAGGGCAACGAGACCAAGTAACCAAATGTCAATTTTCACACTATACTTTCCCTTCTTAAGACTCTTGAAGAATTCAGGAGGAAAATAGACTTTCGTACCGATTTTACCGGTCCTCAGGGAACCCTCCTTCGCTAATCCAAAGTCCGCAAGCTGGACATTAAGTGGGTAGCGTTCGCGGACAAGGATATTTTCTAACTTTATATCGCGATGCGCGATTGGAGGATTTTGTTCGTGGAGATAGTTCAAAGCTGATAGGCATTGGCTGAGGATTCAACGTCTCCTCGTACGAAAAAGGTTGCTTTTAGATGCTGGTCCCTAAAGTTCCCGAGTAGAAGATAGTCTAGAAACAAACATGGTAAGGGGCCGACTTTGATCTCCGGATAAAACTTCACAATATTTTCCTAATACAGTGTTAAAAAATGACGTTGCTCGTAGGCAGAATTTAGACGCGTACATGATTAATTTGGCCCATAATTTTGATCTCCTTCTCCCAATACCCCTGGTCTCGTTTACTGAGTGAATCAAGAGGTACTTTACATGCATATTCAAGTCCTGTGCTCACATCCTAGCAACGAGTTACGGTTCCGAAACCGCCGACGCCGAGGAACCCCGATAGATGGTTCAGTTGATGCCGTCAACTCGTTGCGAAATTGCTCAACCTTGGAGATATATTGAGCCGGATAATCATTCTTCCAGGCCCTGGAAAAGAACATTATGAATTGGAGCTGTGGGTGGACACGAACGACGATTTCCTTCACATCACTAGCAAATGGATCACCAGCAAGGATCCACCTGAAGTTGCGGCGCTTCTCTCCTCCTTCCCCGTCATAGTACACGGTTGTCCCGTTGCTGGATTGGTCATGTAGGATTAGTCGGTTCTGGTTGTCAAATGTCAAGAAGAAATATCGTGCGCTGATGTGGTAAGTCCGTTTGCAGGTTTGGTAGAAAAATGTCGCATGTGCTCCGATCTCTTCCAAGGCAAAAACCCTGGTTACCTTGTTTTGGTCGATGGTTAAATGTCAACTGCAACGTATCCTTATGGCGGTACCTACCAGATTCATCATTGTCGTCTTCTGGCTCCGGCGTGGCGTCTCTGCTCCGGAGATTTTATGGCGGCGCTTCCTTTCGTTGTATGGCAGGAATGTGCAGTGATGCGTTCTCAGGGGCGGCAATAACCGCGAGGGCATCAGGAGATTCCTCATATTGGGTATAACACAGCGACCAAGTCCGGGTGTTCCATTATCAAAGAAGCTTTGTTCGACAAACGGCAAAAGCAGAACCCAGAATCATGCGGGGTTTGAGACTATTAGTTTCATGACTGAGTGCGGGAAGAGACCCAGCAGGGCTGCGTAGGCCATGAACAAAAGACTGTCCATAACATCCCGGGAGGCGGCCGGTGTTCATTCGACGGATGCATGATTGTCGTTGGAAATCAATGCAGCAGCCAATGCAGTAGTGTGCTGAAAACTAATCCAAATGCGTTTCCTCAAGGGAGAGGGAGTGAGTTTACAACAAGGGGGTGCTAATTTAGATGACTAAGCAGAGTGGTTGAGGAACCGACTGGGAAATAATGTAGAATAGTTAAAGTTCTATTAGTAGAACTGGCTCCAAAGAACCTAATATATAACTAGTGAATGGTTAATATATTTAATCGGTAAGC
>JAFEJD010004781.1:0-14485 GCA_018296065.1 Blastomyces percursus
ATATCGTTGCGGTGGGACCCACAAAGGGGACAAGGATGTGGCCACAATTAGCTTGGCTCAATGTGTCAGCTCAAAAAGTATAACTAACTAGTTAACTACATGAAAATAAATAACTCTTGTAGTTGGGTGTAGTTGGACTACAGGAAAATATATAAACTCAACTCCAGCTAGTAATAGCATCTTACCCCTACGTCTACGGATATTGAGCATCCTCCTCCTACCTTAATACCACCCGAAGTTCACACGAAACATGATGCTACAGCGGCGTATGGTGAGAAATCCCCTTTCCGTCGTTCCATCCCCTTCCCCTTTCAAAAGAAACTCCTAAATGATTTACTTGGAGGTGTTATGTTTCATTCGCTTACAAATCCCATAGCTTTCGAAGGAGGACGAGGCGATAGCTGGTGGCGACGAAACTGAGGTCCGACGTGAAGACCAGGAAAAAATCAATCGCTTCAGCAGACTGCACCAGCGGGAAACAATGCTGGAAGACCAGTTAAAAGCTAAGCATGTACGTCTGTACTTTTGTTGTTTCATTTCTATTTTATTTCATATTCTTTTCCTTTAAGGAGGTTATACCTCCTTTAATTCTGAGAATTTAAGGGATATCAGGATACACTCTACCTGATTTGTTCGTGGTACCGCTGTGATACCTCCCTCAGAAACTGCCTCCATCCCTTCAGGCCAGGCCGCATAAGCATATATGTGCCCAGTTCATTTTCCGAAGTGTTTCAAGACTACAGATATGTTGTCATTACGTGTAGTTCCCAGCAGCTTGTTCGACTATATGGCTAATCAAGCTTATCAAACCATCGTTGTTCCCGCCACAATAGAAAGACAAAGAAGATCTTGAGGAAGTGTCTATGGAACTTGAACTTGCAGATGAAGACGAAAAGATACCGTATGTTATAACCCTTTCCCAATTATTCGAACTACTTCAGTTTCCCGATTCTTATCGTTGCCTCACGTGAATAAGCTAACCTAGAGCAAAACCATCAAAATAAAGGTATAAAATTGGCGACTCATTCATATCCCTCCCGCTCTCGGAAGCACAATCACTACTGACAGCTTCCACACAGCGAATCGATGAGGAGGTCAGCAGGCTCGAAGAGAACCTAAGTGATGTCAGGGATGAGCTACAACAGTTGAAGGTTGCGCTTTATGCGAGGTTTGGCAGAAGTATTAATCTTGAGACTTAGCTCTGTGTCGAGGGGGGGTGGATGACAAAGATTCTAGTGGAATTGTTAAATTTCACTGGACTTTTCTGAACATTGTTACATACATTTATCAAAAGATATGGCTGCGGCTGTCTTCGCTCGAACCTGCGTTTTCTCTTGCTTTGTTTTTTCCCCGTTGCTTCTAGTCCGTATATAAGTACCAGATATACTTCAACTCATTTGTGGAAGGATTTATTGGATACGGAATGAAATTGATTCAACATATATAGATATATGGCTATATCACAGAAACTGTATTAAATATTCATTTGCCTGCTGAAGTTGCCGTAGCCAGGCCTCAATCCCAGAAACAGAACGAATATGGCGAATCGCTAAGGTATCTCAAATGCAAAAAAAAAAAATATAGGAAAACAAGAAGTGGGTATTTTGGTTAAAAGCCGTAAAATAATATGAACATTTAAAGGCGCAAAAAAGAAGGAAAGGGTCTGTTATGTACAGTACATGTCATTACTTAGGCTTAATGTTTGAAACGCGTTGGGCTGGAGGAGATGACGAGACTCAAGCTGCGGTGTCGCAGAAGGAAGGAAAGGGAGGGCGGGTGAGGTAATCCTTGCATTCATCATAGAATTAAAGACCGTGCGGGTTATCCGTCATACCTAGACCTCTTGGTATTGGAGCGGCTTTTTAACCATAGTTTTCATTTATTTTCGAAAACGTAGCTATGATGAGAGAGGGCCCCGTAAACTGGGCTCTCGAATGGCCCTAGGGGAACTACGCCACTGCGTAATTTATTCAAGGTGAGGTATCGAAGGTAAAGGGCACGAAGTGACGAGGTGTCTGGAAGGAATTGATACCCAACCAACATACCTAAAGCATGTATTTGCATATGAAACGAGGCGCAAGACGCATCGCCTTTGTAAATTTTGAAATTATCCCGGGTTGGGAAATATGCCGTCAGAGTTGCGATCCAAACTGGTATATAATGCGCCTTGAACACAGCCATATCATAAATAATGTGTCATAAAGGTGACGGAAATTCAGCTGGAATTGAATCAAATTATGTTGGCAATTGTCATTCGAGAGTTACTGGTCGAACCATTGCGAGATGGACTGACGCTTTGGGGAGGACGATGGTAGTGCAAATTGGGCCTAGGGAGACCCGAAAACCGAGTTCTATTTTCCTTAGTCTCAATAATGAGGTTTTGTTGTTGTTTCTTCTCCGTTAGGAGGCGATGGACTGTTTGTTCTACCCATCCCCATCCCTCCCATTCCCTTTCTGGGCCATTTACAGCAGCTCCATTTTGAGCGCCATCGGCGAATTGCCCTCCGAGAGGTGAGAGTTTCGATGAAGCTGCGGATTGTGGAGGAGTTACCGTTGACGCGGATTCATTCTCGTTGGTTTGCCATATCCAGATGCCACTGGCCTGGCTTTGAAGATCACCTGAAACAAAAGCCATCATTTCCTCGTCACGGTCTAGGTTTTCAAGACCGTTGCTCCGCGCCTTTTCCAGCATACACTTGAGAAAGAATGCAACGTAGCGGCCACAAGCGGCGTTGACTGGTCTTGTATCTCCTATTGAAGCACTTGCTTGGACGCAAACAAGCGCGCCAGCATAGTCACCTTGTAAAAGGAGAATCAAAGTACAGCGCCATATGTGGCAGCATAAAATTGTGGTTGCCGCAGTTGCCATTACATGCCTCCAATGGCCTATTTGCTGGGCAATAGGTCCACCTTTTGGCGTGTTCGGAGAAAGCATGCATCGGGAGAGCAAGCACGCAGTATCACGGCTAATGGCTAAACAGCGTTCGAGAGAGACGTGCCGCACTTCTGATGAGCTACGTGGAGAAAGGTTGTGGCGATGGAGAATAAGTCGGCTATTTTGCATAAATATGATAGGAGAGAGTGCGCGAGGATCGAGGTAGTGGTTCGCCTCCATTCGATAATCCGGCGGGAACGTTGCCAAACACATCCTGAAATGTCGTTCGAATGCCTCTAATGTATCAGAAGAGATCACCAAAGCTTTTAAGCTCTTAGTTAATTGAGATACAGCACGCATGACGTGAGTTATTGCAAGAAGAGGCGCGAACTTCTCCCCTCGCGATAACGAGTCCCCGTCAATCAGGCGATCGTCGACGGAAGAAAGGAGCTCGACGTCGCAATCTTCGTCCTGTATCATCAAAGGTCTGCCTGTTTCGAGAACCACAAGTCTACCACACGTACAGTTAAATTATTAGTTGACGTTCTAGCTGACGTTCTAGCGTGTTACACAAATGGTTTCGAACCGACCTTTCCCATGCATACAACGCCCACCAAACCCTTCTTCTCAACACAGTTTCCACAGGAGCGTAAGCAGACTCAATGTGCAATCCTAGGTCTTGGGCAATTCTCACAGCAGAACCTAGCCAAACCCAACTAGCGGATTTCAAATTCGTCTCATATAAGAAGATGCTAATCAGCATTGCAGCCCGGACTTGGTCTAGAGAAAATGCGTCTTGCCAAACATCAATCAGACCGACGCTGGTTTGGAGGAACTCTTTGCCCTTTGACACCAAATCCTGGTCAAGAGAATGTAAAGTCCCGCATGCAAGAATTGCAAACAGTGCTGCAGCCCATCCCTTAGTAACCCCATGAAGAGACTTGGTGCGAGAGACCTGATCGTAGTCATTCAACAGCGTCGGCCAGTGTACGATGGGAAACACGGAGTGTATATGGGAGAAGTATTGCCCCAGGAGAGCGTCCATGACACTTGCTGGAGGCAGAGGGGGCACATCTCCAGTCAGCAATAACGGAAGATATGTAAGCGAAGGATTTGGTGGGAAGTTGATGAGTCCTTGGCCGTAAGTTCTGATTTTCCAACAAACGTGGGATGGCGGCAGGTTTATACTGGTGAAATTGAGGCGATTTGGGCGTTGCCCGACCTCCGGGATTCTTGGAGTATCCTCATGCAACTCAAAATCGGGATCCATCAAACTGTCAATTTTCGGAATCCCTGAGCGAAGCTGGCGTAGTTGTTGTTTTGCTTGTGCTAGCTGCCGCTCGAGATCCTGAACCTGCCTACGGATGGATTAGTCATGTGAGGCACGGCGGAAATCAGAAGTATAGGTGACGACTTACTTGATTGACGACATCCGTCTGTTTGTTTCCTTCGTAAACAGACATCGCACATTTCGATTGGAACATTCTGTACAACTGGAGGAATCTGAAGCATCGCACTGCACCGAATGAACGCGCCTGATCAGCATTGCTCATGGCTATATCAGCCGTGTCTGCCTTCGCTCTACAACTAGCCGAACCTCATACCTTTACTTTCCGTTCCCGACACGCATCGCAACTTGGGTCTTTTCGTCTCTGTCTATATGCTCTTTTGTGAGGTTGCTGGTTTGAGGAAACCATATGGAGTCCCGGTGCCATCTCATTTTGATGATGAGCTTCTGGGAGAACCCCTGACGCTTCAGTTGAGGAGACTGACAAAGACCCTTGCGAATGCGGATGGGCCACACCTGGAGGTGAATGCCCCAGATTATGTTGCCGGGAGCTATATACCAGATGAGATATCTTCAACCCGTTTGACGCCCTGCTTGAAGGCGCCGAATTGAGATTTGATCGCGCCCGAGGACTAGATATTGCTGGCGGTGTTGATGAGGCAACAGGCGGGGAGACATACTGACCACTACTCTGCGGAGCTTGGATCGCAGGCATTTGGTGGTATGGATTTTCCATTTTTACTTCCTGCCCCCTCTCGTCTTAGAACTCGAATCCTCTTGGTTATAGATGCCGCAAGGGACTCAGTTCGAGAGGGGTAATTCCTGGCAGATCGAAGGAACCCAGGTTTTTCGCACGGGCTACATATCAATAGATCATGGATAAAAGCAAGCAAATGCAAAAGCGCATTAAGTTCACCAACCGAATACCGAACCGAAATTTTTACAAAGGATGAAATATTGCTGGCTAAGCCGACGTCTTAAAAGTTTTAGGGTTGAGCTTTGGAACCCAACTAGCTTCGCGGGACCATCGTTTGCTCGAAAGATTACGACCTGGCGACTGATTTTGCGCAGAGTCTTTAGCTGCATTTTTAAGTGGACAACAGCCGATTGACCTCCCAGACGCGGGAGAGCAAGCAAAAGGGGCCAGGCTAAGGGTTGATCCCTAGAGGAAAGCCGAGGTATGGGCGACGAGATATGCATGGGTCTTCCGCACCGGGCTTCTCGTAACTTGTAAGGCCTGGAGGATGGTGGGCTGGGTCGGTCACCTTAATTTTAGCCGGGCCCACTTGCAGCGGCAAACATTCAGTGCAGCAGTGCCTCACTGGTTTAAGCTCATGGAAGTCGGTCTTCGACTCCATTTCAGCCAGCAGAAACTCAAGCAACCCAGGCTCGGCTGGAAAATAATCTGCCGTTTCCGTGAACTGAGAGGACAACGCAGTTTTTGTTGGGTTTGATAGAAGAGGAGATTTCATCAGCCTGGATCTAACTTTCAAGTCACTGGCAAAAGAAAAAAAAATACGAAAGCGGGAAGTTCACTCGATCTGACTCCTTGCCCCAGGCTCGCTAATTATGGCTCTTGCGCGACGTAAATTTTTCTGGCAATAACCAATATTATGGGACAGTCTCTAAGCGGATGCGATCAGACAGTAACTATGGACCCTGGATAAATGTCAAGGATGTGAAGGTCGCTCGTATTGCGTACACTCCTGATCTTCTGCAAGCACACGAAAACTGTCGGATAATCAGTCCCATTTCGTCGGCTTTACGGGGACATCTTCAATGGAAACGACGCATGTGCCCAACTCTAGACAGGGTATCACCAGCGGCTTTGCTGGATGGTTTTCCTGCAAACGAACGAAAGCGAAATCAAGGGGTTGAATTGGTACGTCGAAGGTGATTCCGAAACTTTTCCATCGGCCCAACCACCGAGTAGGTGGCATGCATATAAAATGGGTGTCACTGGAGGGGATCGACAAGCCAAGGGGCAACCTGGCAAATGCTCCGCGTGTTTCATGGCAGCCACATTATGTATTATTCTCATTCGTGCAGAGCGACTTGTCTGATTCGGGTGGCCCTCCGAAGATTACGATATTATCTGGAGTCAGGATCCACTCGTTAGTGAAGGCACGCCAAAGTCGGATCATTATTGGGTTCGAGTCATTGCGAGGAGTTATTCCCTGTTTTCCGAGCCCCGCTACCAACAATGCTCTGTAGTTGGGTAGGATTAAAAAATAAGTTAGAGTTCCGAATTATGCCATTCCAGTCAGAGAACGTGGATGAAGCCACAACCTGAAAAGGAAAGCGGAAGAACCACACGGGTGCCAAATCCACAAGCCTACATAGGAACCGTTACAGTATGATGAAACTGATGAAACTGTGAGATCATAGCTAGGTTGATCGCGCGCAGCACTCAACAGCGAGAGGAGAGTTCAGATTATCCTAACAATAAATTGTCCATTAGAGCTTATTATGCAACCTTTCCTTCCTCATATCATCGACTAAAGCATGATTCCAGCAGACACTCGAACACTATGACCGGCTCAATCTACACAAGGAGTCGAAACCACTCTGCGCCCATTCCACAAGGACCTAGATATCCTGAATTTTGCGCTCCCCAAAGTTTACAAGAACCAACAGAAAGGACCACGGGAGGATTTGTTTTGTCTGGCAGGGCGCTTGGGCCCTTTGTGGGAGGCAGGGGCCTGCACAAAGTCCCAGGCAGTCATCCGCCCGCAAACCCAGACTGCGAGACAAGGCCGGAATTGCCGCTTTGCTGATGTCGCCAGATGAACGCCGGACGAATCAGGCCGCACTGGCGCAAAATGGGCATTAGGCACCCTAAACACATCAAGCTTCCACGACTCAAGGGTCAAGGCTGGAGGGTAGTCGGTCAGAGCATACTATGCTTTTGTTTCGCCGCACGCACGGTCGATGCTGGGCTGCATATTGCCAAAACGGAAGAAGTCGTCTGTACTGCGAACGCAAAACTTCATTCTCTCATCTAGGCAAGGGGGGGGGCCCTGTCTCGAGCATTAAGCCTCAAGTGCAGCATTCGCTGACTGACTTTCAAGGATCGCGGTTTGAGCTGGCCATTGGCTGAATACTGTGGGTAGCCCCGCAGCCATTCCCTTCATTCCGACAGAAAAGGGACGGACAGTCCGCCATGAGTTCCATGACCTTACCAAAATTTCCGTTTGCAGCCTTTCATCTTTCCTATGGAGAATGGACAATTTCCATGGGAACTATTGGCACCTCTCGCTCTGCATGGCATGTAAGCAAGGCAACAGTGAGAAATCCTCCTCTCGCGCAGACTACTAAGTGACGCTAAAGCCGGCATTGGAAAAAGCAAATATACTCCTCGGTTCAAGCCGTGGAATTAGGCTGAACCAACAGGAACCAGCGGGACTGTTTGTCATTATTGCCATTCTTCCTGGATTCTTTGATGGATGTGCTCTTTTAGGAAAGAGAACAAAAAGAATGAGAAATATGTTGAAAAAATTAACGAAAGTTAAGAAGGGAGATATTGTTCCAAAACGAACCGGCGCGTTGGTTGATCTTTGGGATCCAGAGCTCCTTCGATATGAATTTCTCGTCCCATGCATTATCTTTTTGGTTATCATCTATTGATTTTGTCTATTATACAGATCAGGAAGAAAAAACATGGGCACCCTCCAAATACGAGACGATACTTCCTTGGATCGGTAGACGGCAACTAGCTACTTTGTCGAAAAGTGCACGAGGCACCACATATCATGTTCATTCCATGTCTGGCATTGCTTCCTGGAGAGGTCAAGCGAAAGAGAATTTATGTCCGCCACCACGGATCGTCCCGCCGAAAATATGGCCCAGGAACCGTCATATGTAATGCGCACAGGCTGAAAAGCTGAACCCGTTGCTGGTTCTCACGGTTCGAATGATCTTCGTTTCGCTCTCCGGCCGCGGGGTAAAGTTTCCGATGGGGAGGAAAATTGGCGTTATTTTTTTCGCAGATATTATTATTGTCCCACCTTATTAATAGATAGGTTCATTATTAGACAGTTGTGCATGAAAAAGGCGCTTCTCTCGACCCAACCCACAAAACTCTTTTTTCGGTTGTTAAAATTTTAGAAATCATACCGCTGAGTACTGTGAACAACCCAACTAACCCGGCCCATGCGACATTCGCGGTTGGTTCGGTGTGTCTGCCGAGATTGTTATGATAATGTTATGTTGGAATCATGTGGATCCGCACGCTGTGCGCCCCAGAATCCACGCGACCCTCACGCTAACTTAGCTGCTCTGGGGCATAATTTGAGGAGGGATCTGCCGCTCGGGGACACATGTTCGGAAACAGACAAGCGAAGCAAGCACGGCCGGCTAGGGGTGCAAGGCCGGGGCGGGAGAATGCAAGTCATCCCAAGACGCGGGGCAGAAACAAGGAGAAAAGGTCAATCGCGAATTCGTAGGAAGAAACATTTTAATTACATCGTCCCCGGCTTCCAAGGTTGCTGCATAGTTTTGGGCCCGGGAATGTACACGGCCTCTCATAAAATTACCAGTCGAGCCATGATCAAGAAGACCCAAATCCAAATCCTTGCGATTCGGTTGTCGTGTCCTTGTTGTTGCTGCGTGCTCCTCCTCCGTTCACACGACGCACGCGAAGCATCTTGCTCCACCTCCGTTCACACGACGCACGCGAAGCATCTTGCTCCACGTAATTATTTATTAATCTCGCCTCGCAAAACCTGACTTGTCTAGCCCGTAGACGGTCCGTGCGCGGGTAAACTTCACCCCCGTGACCAATGACAGCAGCCGCTCGGCTGCTCAGCGGACTTGCGGCCCAAAAAGCACGATATGAAAACCAGAGATGAAGCTCGCCGCGATGGACAAAGAAGTTGTGATCCGCTGATGAAACTGCTGTGCAGCAAGTACAGCGCCCCCATGAATCTAGAGCTTTTCCCCAACTCATCTTGGCGTTAACACCGGCAAAACATTGGAAATTCACCGTAGTAAAAGACAGCTGATTGAACTGTCAGCAAATTTAAAAGTAGCCGCCCTGGAGATCGAGAATACACATAATCCATTTTATTCCCTCGTGTTTTCCCTGTCGAATCCTGGCACATCCTGACACTTTGACCGAGCAAACTCGCAGGATGAGCTTGGCAAGGGTCTTTTGTTATTGGATCAGACAGGCGATGTGAATTCCTCACTCCGCATGCACCGCGAGAAAGGAAACAGAAGTCTTTACCAGCCAGATGGATCAGACGGAATACCCTGGTCGTTGTTACGCGAGAACGTCAGACTGACTGGGGTAATTTGCTTGGCCAGGGTCCCTGGATTTGAAGCCGAATAACATGTGATTGGCCGTTTGTTGCCTTTCCAGCACATTTTCGAGAGTGAGCCTTCACGTCCGGCCGCTAGTTCAAGTGGAGGCTTCCATGGCACTAATCTAACTTCGCTCCGCACAATAATTCAGTTTAACAGTCGCACAATATTCCCTTAATATCAACATATCCCATGACTCAGTGTTCTTTCTCTTGAAAAACGCGAGTCTATTTCGCATCGAGAAAAAGAGGATAGACAGACAATCAAGCACTGTCCTGCAGTTGTCACATCAGCCAATAAGGATTAATATTTGACAAAACAGAATGAAATAAAATCAAACGCTCATATGTCCAGATGTAAATTTGTTCTGCTTTTCAGATTCTCGCGACCTAAGGCCAGCAATTGTAACTAGACTTCGATTTAGAAATGCTCGATAAAGTGTGGCATTCGTTAGCTAGCCAAGCACACAAGTTTCACGGTGGGGATTGGATGGCAGGTCACTTGGATAAGAAGAATGGTTACGGGAATGGCTGTAGGAATTGTAACCGCATTTTCTTTAATCCTATATCATTCGTAAATCATTATTCTTCACCAGTGTGGCACGTTTGATCACGAAAAACTTCCAAGAAGGCTCTAATGTTCGGCCCGAGCCTCTTTCCACAAACGCGGTGTCCTGGAGGGATAATTTTGCGTCTTACCCATGTCGATATCTAGAACGGGTAATTCTAAACATGGCAGCAGTGCAGAACCGAAACATTCAGGCAACCAACGAACGACGAGGAGGAACGAAATGCGAATAGCTGTAAAGACAATGGTGTAATTATCTCCGTCATAGTATTTCTTTCAGCTATGTGTCTAAGGTGATGTGGTTGTCGTACGCCCGCCAATGATATTGTTGTACACTGAGAAGCCGGAGAATAAAGGGCTTGAGGGCGAGTGCTTGTTGCTTCCTTTCTCCAAATGGTCTTCGAACCTCCGAAAAGGTGAGCACAGCCAAACTCTCTTCCCAAAGGTATATGTGTTCGCAAGGCCCGCGAACCTCCTTCTTATCAAGCAGAAACGTAACACTGTCGCCCAATGTATTTCAAAAATTTTCATGCCACAGTGCCCGGCGTCAGTCGACAGAATGTAACGACTTCTCACAACAAGACTTGCGCCTAGCCTTCGTACTAACTCAAACAATCGGCAAACGTGGTTTGAAAGGTAAGATATCATGTGACTACGATGCCATGCATCGCTTCCTCAAGCTGCTGCTGCTTATTTCTCTCTTGCCATTTTTCCATTACGGTCTCCGAAATCTTCTTCAGCCCTTCCATTTCTTCTTCAACAGTAGAATCCGAAAAGTCAACGCTGCATCCGACATAAACAGGCATGTCCATTCTACGCGCTAGTATTCGTGCCGTCCGTGTCGCGTAGTCGACGGTAGATGGCGAGGTGTAAAGCGCTGTGCTGATTGTGTTTTTCGGCTTGGAGCGCTGCAAACCCTTAAGTCAGCATCATGTACTGTGATTATACGCCTCAGGATCTCTGGGCATGAATAAACCATGGTTTAGGCTATGCCGGCGTCAACAAAGTCACAATTTCCAGTTTTTATGCATGGAGAATTGCATATATGCAACTTTGGTTATTCCGTATGGAGCAAATTAGGAACGGCTCGTCTAGAAGTCATGAAGGGAATGGGCGTGAAATATCGCTGTGAAACGAAGCATCCCCAACAGGACCATGGAACGCAAATTCACATAATCTCAACAAAGTTGATATATTTGTTTTAAAAGCACCACTCGTGCTGGACGTCGGGACATAACAAAACCGCAGGGGAGGGGAGCGCAAAAGTGAAAGGATAAAATAAAGGACATTTGAATTGCTGAAGAGCAGCACACGAACAGGAGAGAGAGCGTGGCTATTTGTGTTTCAAAAACATACATCAGGCATAGCGTAAACGAAACTTCCCATCGGATTTGACATCGTGCCAGACTCTCCCATGCTCGACGATGTGAGGAATAGTAACGTCGATGTTGCGAAAAAGGTCAAATGAATGTGTACAGTCGTATACAGAGATTTCGGAGCCAAGAACGATAACTCTATGGGAGCTATAGCTGGACTGGCTTCGGAGCTCGGGACTGGACTGGAATCCATAGCTTCGGGTGACGATGATATAGTTTTTTGAGGGTATTTGAACCGTAAGGGTGTCCAAGCCCTTTGGCTTAAGTCCTTTGATATGTATATAACAATCAACAACCAGTGTGAAATCTTTCAGAAGTAGTAAGTGACGCCGCATCCATGGATGGTGGGAGGTTGATTTAAGCTTGGCGCTAAACCCAAAATATAAAATCTTGAAAGCCAAGCGAAACTTGAAAGGAAATTCAATTTGAGACGGATTAGCAAAAAAAAACACCATCGATAATTTTATAATAATGGCCAAAGGTAAAGGTATGTGAGCAATTGTTCAAAGTTGCCTTAACTCGCTTCAAACATAGATTTGGACCAACGTGTGGTGATGGGAAAAAATACAGATGAATGGGAGGGGGATTTTGATCCTCTTGCCGACCCAGAGGAGCGGCGTGTGCTGTTTGCTGCCCTCGATTCTTTTAGGTATGCTTATTTAATGATTGCTATTTGGTTGAGATCTGATATATTTTATGTAAAACTTGCCTGTTCCGCCCAGTGCACATGCGCTTGATTGGGTGGTGCGAGTCTTCCAATGAGGCAAAAGTCAGTGATGCAAACCTTTTTTCCTCACAACTGCTCTCTACATATAGAATTTGGTACAAACTGGAAGGCTATATTACTTGCCGCGAAATATAGGAACTATGTATTTATATCAAATTATGCATATTCAATCAGCGTATCAGCTGACAACAACACTAGGCAGTACCGAAGAAGCGCACATTTGCACACCACGCACCGAAGACGTCAGTCATTCTATGCCCTACCATCAGCCCATTGGCAAATGCTAGCTAAACCTCCGTTCTCTATTTTGGACAATTTCAACCAAGTCGATGATGCAATCGATGCCAACGCAGAGATCGCTTCTTCAATTCTGTCTTTCGGCCTGAAAGCTTTTGGTCTACCTGCCAACCCGGATGCCAATGATGGTCACAGGAACTGGCATGATAACGCCACGGGTTCTGACATTGGCAAGGCCCATTCAACCGTCAGGCAACTTTACCGAGACTGGAGCGCGGAAGGGGCCCCGGAACGGGAAGCATGCTACAAGCCAGTCATGACTGATCTTGAAGAATTGTTTGGTTCCCAATCACATATCAAAGTCCTCGTTCCCGGTGCTGGACTTGGCCGTCTTGTTTTCGACCTTTGCGCTGCTGGCTATTACGCAGAGGGGAACGAAATTTCCTACCACCAGCTCCTGGCAAGTAACTGGGCTTTAAACCATACAGAGCGAACCAATGAACATCCTCTCTACCCATTTGCCTTGCAGTTTTCGAACCTGAAGTCTCGAAAACAGCAGCTGAAAAAGGTCATGATTCCCGATGTTCATCCGGCTTCCGTCATCGCTGCTCAAATGAATGAACCGGATAATGGGAGGGGCATGGGGTGCATGAGTATGTCTGCGGCAGATTTTGTAGTTCAGTACAGCAGTCCCTCGCAGAAGGCTCTGTTCCACGCCGTTGCGACTGTTTTCTTCATCGATACAGCTCCAAATTTAATACGGTATATCGAGACCATCCGCAATTGCCTGCAACCAGGTGGGTATTGGATAAATGTTGGCCCACTCCTCTGGCACTGGGAAGATAGGCCTTTCAAAAACGACTCCTCTCAAGAGAACTCTCCGCCGAAAGGAGCTACACCCTCGGACAAACACCATGAAGGCATCGGGGAACCTGGACGTGTAGAATTAACGGAGGAGGAAGTCATTGCGCTTATCCAGCAATTCGGCTTCGAATTTGTCAAGCGAGAAGCCGCGGAGACCCTGTGTGGCTACATCCAGGACCCGGAGAGCATGTTGCAAAATCTGTACAGACCCGCGCACTGGGTTGTGAAGAAAATCGCAGAGTCATGATGAAGAGGTGCACGTTGGGCAGGCTGGCATACCAAATGGATACAGACGGGACATAGATGACAGTAGAGGAACAGCGGATATGCGAACCTAGTTGATCTTAGTACAGGGCTGGGAGGATTTCTACTTAGCAAAGCGTACGCTTGCGATGGAACCAGATCTTGCTGACCAGCCGATTCACATACATACTTTCACATACATACTGCTTTGCACGTCGTAGTCCGCATGTATATATGTTAATTGTCTACTATCACATCTGGATCATATCATTTATATCATGTCTACGTAAACAGCTAGTTGCCTGCTTGCAGCTATGTTTTTCGAGATACCTTCTTACGTCGTCACTGTTCTCCAAAGTGCCCCTAATAATATGTTCTCCCCGTTGTGGTAATTAGTCAAAGCCCTAGCATTCCGTACGATACAAAATGATGGTCGTCAGGTTGATTCGAACAACCTGTGATAGTTTACATGTCATTCAGCCTCCAACAGGCTCCCATCTGGGCATAGGCTTTTGGCATAGCTTGTTCTTGGTTATTCAATCACAATATCAACCACACAAGGAAATAAAGCCTCTACTCAAGAAGGAAGGGTTCTGTTAGCCATTCAAGCAATTAAAAAAGATCAAATTTCAAGTGTACGGGGTGCAGCAAAGCTATATGAAGTCTCTTATGCAACTTTAATTCATCGCTTACATGGTCGTACGGCACGCGTTGACACTCCCCCAAAGAACCGAAAGCTTACTCTTACTAAAGAAGAATCTCTTGTTCAATGGATTTTAGTCATGGATGAGCGAGGTCAGCCTTGCCGAGTTGCAGCCGTACGAGAAATGGCCAATCTTCTCCCTGCCAGTCGAGGAACCAACCCCCCACTCACAGTGGGTGAATGCTGGGTACGAAACTTTGTCAAGCGTCAGGATGAGCTGAAATCCAAGTTCTCCCGCAAGTACGACCATCAACTCGCGCTATGTGAGGATCCTAAGATTATTCGTGGGTGGTTTAAGCTC
>JAFEJD010004782.1:0-17530 GCA_018296065.1 Blastomyces percursus
GGAAGTTATCTAGTTAACTAACGTAATAAATCACCTAGCGAGCCAGACTCCATTCCAATTTCTTGCCCACTGCCCCTACGACTGCTAGGCCTGTTCAGAAACAGCCGGAATCGCGTCGTGCTAATAATAATAATAATGAGCGAGAAATGATTGACTCTTCTGAGAATCCCTCCCACGCTCGCTATTACTATGAAGCCGAAAAGGAGAAACGGCGAGCGTTGGAGGTCCAGCTTGAACTGGAAAGGTTGAAAAGAATGCCGGGTTCGATCGAGCAAGCTTCTCATCCCTATCAGAAAGAATGTCATGAGATCTGAAGATCAGATTTTGTGATGGTGAATCCAGAAGTTGGATTCATTGATAAAAGAGCCCCCGCGGTGTTCAGATGCTGGGGGGTAATACTGATACAGGCAAGCGTATAGTTACGGGAAATAGTCATTATTTCGTAATTGTGTATGCAGTAGTTAGTTAAGTTATAGATATTCCTATTATTCAGCGGTAGACACCATAGATCGGATCTGGTCGAGGATATCAATGGATGCCAGGGCATCCATCCTCCTTCAACATAGTTAATGCCGTGTGTCAACATACATATTTGGCAAGCGAGCATCATGCATAAATGTAGATGGATATAAAATAAAGGACGTGAAAATCCGAAGATGCTTGTTATTAATGCACATTAATTAAGCGTTGCTCTTTCTAAACTATATATAAAAGCTTCAGGTCCGCAAGATCTCATATAAAAAGAGAACTAGCCCTGGTCCAACACAACCAGACCGTTCTCCGGCAACCCTTCACCAACCAACAATCCGCCTACACGTAGACATCAGTTGGCCGTCAACTAATTACTCTCCGTACTCTATTTGTCTGTCTACTAAAAAAGCTCTAGGATGCGAGCGGGGTATATATAAGAGGGAACAGCAAATGTGACTAGAGCAAGAACAAGAAACAGAAACGAGCAAGGGGAAGAAAAATGGAATAGAACTCAAGGCTATTAGAAAAATGTATCCAGCCATTAAAGTATGTAGAAGTAGAAATTAGAGGGAGAGAAATCCCCCCAAAATAAAAGACAAAAGGAAGAAGACGAAGGAAATTGTACAAAGAAAATAGCAGCACTCGCATCTAGTAGCAACAACGCGGTTTGCCCTTTTTTGTGTAAGGGCTGAGGCGCGGGAATAATATCATTTGATCTTGAGCATATACATATATACCAACTGGGTAGCTCAGAAGAAGTAGTGGAAGGGGAGAGCTGGCGGTGAGCTGGATACTGTGATCGTATCATTATACCGAGAGCATGCGCGCAAAAAGAAGGCAACATTGGAAATTAAAACCAAAAAAAACTCCGAACCATAAAACCCGGTGTGTGAACGGAGTGGAAATCGTGTGTCCTAGCCTTCATAGAGGCGACGCGACTTTTAATTAATTTGAATATGTGAGTTGTCTTGGGGGAATTCATTCGACCTTCACGGGTTGGAGAGGCGGGAGTTCTGTTCCAAACACCTTGTCCCAGAAGCGGCTGGTGACGCCAAAGCCATTTTCGTAGTCGGCAAAATGGTGTTGGAGGTGATATTTCTTGAGTTGTTTGTAGTATGCTGGGAGACTGTAAGGAGGGCGGCGGGAAAGAATTAAACATGTAAGCCTTTTGTTGAAAATAAAGGGGAAAACTTCTGAACAATAACAAACTAGAGCAAGTACATACCTGTTATGGTGGAGGAAATAATGTGTCATGTCATAGCAGACATATCCGAATACTCCTCCCGAGAAAACGGTCACGGCTGCGTACCAGTTATAGAAAAACACCGCCGTTGAGATATAGTAGAAAGGTGTTGCGAGTAGGACGAATAATGTTGGGGGCATGACAAGGCGATATTTATCCATGGGGAGGTAATGGTGGATGCCGTGTAAAAGGAAGTGTAGGCTAATTCCAACGCGATTATCGGGTAAATATCTAATTCCATCTAGTTAGTAGGTTTTTTTTTATTAGGAAAAAGGAACGCGGGTAAATGAAGAGTTCCATTGAGTTTTGCATACCCATCAATATGGAAGAGGCAGCGATGCAGGCCATACTCAACCAGAGTCCAAATGCACAGACCCAAAACCCAGTATGCAGATCCTACGATATAATTCTGCAGGCCAGCGAAGCCCACAGCCGTTCCGTAGGCAACCGCCGGATACCAGACTGATGGAACCACCCACCACGCAGTCTTTGTCAATGGCTCGAGAAAATTTCCAAACAGAGGAGCGGATTCCCCGCCCTTGTAGTGTCGCGGGCGATGGACCTGTTGTAGATAGAACTCCTTGGTGAAACCACCGTACCACAGCTGGCCAAACAGTGGCCGGTTCAGATCGAGGAACTTATGTGTCCGATAATCCGCGGTTAGGTCGGTTTCGATAGTGAGATCTTCCTCACTTGACATGCCTGTGGTACTGTAGGTCGGTTTGCATCCCTCTGTCGCTCCATCCATATCTCGGCCGCTCGCAGGAGCAGCACCAGCACCAGAAGCAGTAGTAACGCCGTTGCCGTTCATCTTGGAGGCAGGGGAAGAATCCAGGAATCCAACATGATGATCCTCCAGTATCTCGTATGCGGCGTCAGAGTGGTCGTGGGATGGGATGTCGCGCATAATCTCAGAAACGTCCTGGCCGGCGTAGTCCAAGATCAGGTCACCTCCGCCGGGATGATCGTTGATGAAGGAGGTGACATCGTAGACCTTAGAGCCTCGTGTTACGTAGCACGATTTGGCAGTTGAATGCGATCTCAGTTCGGCCGTAGAAAATATAGGCAAGGTCTTCCCAGGCATGATTGATGGTCGTAGGGGGGTGGTTAGAATTTGAGGGAGGGAAACCAAGACGGGCGGGCACACAAAAGGGGGGCACCACAGTCCAGCGAGGTAAAGAGAGACTTTGGCATACAAAAGCAAGTATCAGAGCCAGAGAGGGAACCCGGGCTATCCACAGGGAGGAGAAGCGGGAGTGGTGAGAAGGACGGGGAGGAGAGGTGAAGAAGATGCTTGAAGGTGCGTGAAGACCGACCCTAACTAGACGATCGTTCCGGCGTGGGCTGACCAAAAAGGCTTGGCTTGGCAACGGTCCCCTGGCCTGAGGGAAGCAGAAGGACCAAAACTGCCGCAAAACGGGTACTTCAAACCACCAAGGCCGGGGGAAATGGGCAACTGCAAAGAAGAAAAGAAAAAAGACAACATAAAAAGCAAGGAATAATTCTCCGGATGTAAAGCGGCCCGGGAGAAACTTGAATGAATCCAGCCAGGCGCAGGAGGATTACATCTACACACCAGAGTACATCTGTATACTATGTATACTATGTAGATCGCAGCAATAAGTATATTTAGACTATACATCAGTGCAAAAAAAGAAAACAAAAACAATAACTAGGAAATGGGTGTATGTATATATGTATGTATATATGCGGAGTGCGTTTAACAGACTCTCCATTAACTGACTACTCTGTATGTATGTACAATACATGACTTTAACTGGACTGACATAAATTTACTAACTAGTTTGCTACATTCCTTGCTACAGCTTAAGAGCTCACCCCTCCTCGATTGCAGCTCTGGTGTTACCTTTACATTGAACCCCTCTACATCTCAGCCTTTATTGCTAGATAACTAAGGGGGGGAATCTATCTGCCGCGCGTCCCCTCCCCTTGATCCAGCGGAGGAAGTTAGTAAAAAGGGAACACAGATCTACGGCGCCCTCCCTACTACTCCCCCCCCTCTCTCAACTGCCAGCTACGAGCTGCTAGCCGCTAGCTGCCAGTAGCAACGTTAGTCAATTAGTGTCCTTGTCCCCATGGAAGCTTCAAAGCCTGTCAAAAGGAAATCCCAAAACGATGGTCATGGGGCTTCTGATTTCTTCTTGTGGTCCCCAGTTGAGGAGACAGGCATATGCATGTAGCCGACCAGCAGTTGCCAGCCTTACATATGCCATGTAGCTAGGGAGCTACTGAGTACACCATTAGAATGAAGGGGGGGGGGCACATGCGTTTTGCTGTCTTTTCGCTGTTATCCGCGTTGAACGCCGGAGACAGCGGAAAAAAGAAAAGAAAAGAAAAGAAAATCGCCACAAGGGACCCCATTTATTGCTCCGAAAGTTCGAAATATCTCCAACAATATTCGGAGACCCAATGGAGCACAGGTTACCTGTCTCATATTCTACGGAAAGCCTGTGGCTTGGTTGGAATTGAAGCCTATGCGCTGGTGGTGGCATCATCTCTACTCCGTACAAAATGGGTGGAATGTCAAAGACAGACAAGCACAGATCAATCTAGATGGGTGGAAGAAGTCATCGCGCCGAAGCTTTCATTTCTTGGGCCTCTCAGGTGCATATGTAAGATCAGCAAACCGTTATGCGCAAACCGTGGTTCATCAAAGCCATCGTCTGCACCTCTGCGTCTGCTTGGAACAAGTAACGTTATCTTTGGGCGTCAAGCCTGCGTCCAGTCGGAGAGATCCATCCGCTTCGTCAGTCGGCCGTAGTGCGGCAGTCCAAGCCATGTCAACGGCTCAGCGGAGGGAATTCAAGTCCCCTTTGAAACAATTGAGAAAGGATTTTCTTGTCATCCTTAAAACCGCGCAGGAGTTGATATGTATAGTCCCACGTACCCGTGGACATGCTGAGGCTTTGAATGATAATCTATATTGTTAAGAAAAAAAAAACCCCGAAACTATTCCCAGCTGCTGTTGATCGGCTTGGGGAGGCGCAAGATCACTAGTTTTCTTCTGCATATCAGACTTCAAGCCTGGAAGAAAACGACCGTGCCAACTGTTAAGTAAGCGTTAACGGGCCTGCTTCCCGTGTGGGGGTGCGGGAATGATTGTGGATTGAGCGCTAAACAGCCGACAAAGAGCCCAGCAGTCTCAGCCTAAACGCCAACGGGCAAACCAAAAAAATAATTTTTTCTTAGAATCCCACCCTCTACTGCCGCCAATGACCAACCAAGCAATTCCGGCTTCTTGATAAAATAACCCTCAAGTCCCGAGGGGCCAACTGCCAACTGCCAACTTAAGGAGAACATAGTACCACAGCTTAACTCGAATCCTGGGACCAATTAGCCGAGTCGTACGGCAGATAGAGTTATGCGGAGATCGATGTACATGTATAATCCGGGCGGGTTTGGAATGTCGCTGCAGCAAGACGTTGCTATCAAGCGGCGCAATTGGAAGGGGGTTTTCAGAAAGGCTGATAGCGCCACGTCCGCAGCAGCAATCAATCCTGTTGCCAGCAATGTGTCTTATATTATTATTATTGTTATTATTATTATTTTATCATTATCATTATTCATTTATTTATTCATAGCTCTTTCCCGCCCCTTCTTTTCCTCCAGCCGCAGGAATAACTTCCCCTAGGAGCCGGGAATGTGATGGGCTGCAGGTTCTCACACGAGCTGTGCCACCGCATCTACATGAGCGAAGCGTCAGGGGATAGATAGGACGGACTCACAGGATGGGGGCCAGGGCTGACGGAGGGGGCCGATTTTCGAACTAAGTTAAGTATCCTGAGCCAGCAAGCCCGCGATGGCTGCTCGTTTTAGTTTTCTATTTTTTATTCGATTCCCAACGCAACTTTTTGGTTGTCCCTTGATCTAGTTTTGTATTTTCTTTTTCCTTTACCTTTTCACAGGCACAAGATCCAAATATTCGAAAAAGTAAAGGGACAAAAGGTTGCGATAATCCCAGGGGAAAACAAAAGGAATATACCCCCAAAGTTTGACGCACCACCGCCGCTGGTGGTAGTTGTTGAATACCCACTATTTCACGGGCTAGACTCCCCAAAACCCAAGCGGTTGGGGCCGCTTCGTCGATCGCGGACAGGTCATACTTGTAATCTTTACGTTCCCAAAATACTCTGTACTCTCACTGCGATCCCCCAAAACCAAAACAAAAAGGAGAGGGAGAGAGGGATCCATTGATCTGAATGCCTTAAAAGCATCGTCAGATTCACACCTCATCAATTTATGTCGCCGAGCCTTGAGAATTCGTTGGCATCACTGCAATAAAAAAAAAAAAAAAAAAAAAAAATTACCCACAAGGGGCGTTACGTCTTCCTCCATCCACCTGAATCAACATGGACCCTCAAGCCCAAGATGCCTCTAGCAACTCGATCATATCATACCTTCGCCTCCTAAGACAGTGCAAAACTACTCTCCCATACGGACACCTTATATGTGTCTCCGCCTCTCCTAATATAAGCACAATGGCCGCGCTCTTACGGCTCGCGCGTGCTGTCGGTCCGTTTATCGCGGTACTACAGGTGCACGCTGATATTATCGATGACTGGTCACAGGACGCCGCGCGGAGGCTCTCCTGTGTGGCAAAGAAGTATGGATTTTTGATTTGGGAAGGGGGCCGTGTCTTGAATGTTCAGAAGCGCTCGGCGAAACATCAGGGAATGTCTAGCGAGGAAATCAATAGGGACATCAACTTGGCGCGAAAGCGCTATACAAAGGGTCTTGTGAGCGTGGCAGCTTGGGCGGGAATGGTTAGCACCTGGGTTATTGCGCCGGAGGAACAGGGGAAGGGCGGTGATCGTCTGGTTCCGACGTTGCGAAGGGCCGCGCGGGAAGCGGTTGCGGTTCTGAAAAAATCCGTTCGCACTGAAATCAGCGGTGGGAACGACCAGAGGGACGCATGTGACAATGACGGCGGATATAGCAGCGGCGGTTGCGTAGATGATGAAGACAATGGATATCTAGGTAGTGAGGACAAACTTGGCGATAACCTGAGCACAATGTTCCCGTCCCCCCGGAAAGGGTCAGTGATATCCCTCACTCGCACGATTACCCAACACACGGAACTTTCGACTTCTCAGCTATTTGTTGGAGTGGCAGGCCCTTGTTCAGATGACGAGGAACATGCCAATGACGGAAACGCTCCCACTTCACTTCCACCATACCCCCCTCCACCACTCCACTCCCGCGGCCTGGTACTGTGTCTTCCAGCAGCAGACGACCCTTCCTTTTGCCACGAATATAGACGAGCGAGCATCGCAACTGCAGAAGCCCACAGCGACTTCGTCGTCGGTTTCGTCAGCAATGAGTCATGGATCGAAGCATCGCAGATCAACACCATCATCGGTTCCCGATCCAACTCCCATGAAGGTGACGCGGATAGCGAGGAAGACAAGCACGGAAAAGGCTCCATGGAACCGCCATACGTTCTTTTCGCCCCTCTCGAAAGCGACCATATCCTATTCCCCGGCTCAGAGAGCATAACTCCCCCGGCAATGGACGAGGTTACGCAGGCCCATACGGACAGTGTCCAGGTATACGTTAATGTCAACGGCGATGCTGCGGGGGAGCCATCGCAGCAGCAATCTTCCTCGTTTCCGCTATCTCCATCTACCTCTAAAGTCCAGCACCGGCAAATCAACACGCTACACCAGCTGATCGGCCGGGCCATTTCTATTAGGAAAGCGAAAGCTAGTGTGAATCGCCAGCGACAGGATTGCCGGCAAGGTGATGCGGAGCTTCTGTGTATCCCGATTATTTCGATGAATGCCTGATGAATTTTTATTTTTATTTTCCCTTTTCTTTTTCAATTTTCCCTCTTTTCTCTTTTCCTTTCTATCTTTTGTTCCCGGAGCCCTATTCCTTTGCCACGCATTCATTGTATGCATCTGTGACGACCCCATTTTTCACAACCCTCTTGATAGCCCGCTCATCATTTTCCCTTTATTAATTTACGCCAACTCGGCCTCCCTGCCCCGGAAGCCCCGTATTATTAGCTCACACCTTACTTTCATGCAAATCTTATGCACCGACAGAACAAAACTGAACACAACCCCGTACAAGCCTCCACGCATCTTCTTGCTCTCCTCTCCTCTTCCGGAGGAACGGAAATGCCGTTTCACATATTCCTGGCAATCCATCTACCTTTTTTTTTCGGCTGGGGTTAACTCTGCTAACCCTCTCTTCAACTACGGACACTTTGCTATGACAATTTGATGTTGATTCTTTGACTCTTTTTTATAAATTATTTAATTTTCTTTCTTTCTTTCTTTCTTTCTTTTTCTTTTTCTTTTTTTTTTTTTCACTTTGGGGCCTTGATGAGAATGCGTATATGAAATGAAATGGTACATGAAGAAAACAGATGAGAAAGCAGACAGAGACGGCGATTTCTACCTCTTAATTATAGGCATGCAAGTGGGGCTTTTTTCATTATCTCTTTTCTTTTCTTTTAGCTTTTGCTTTTTATAAATAAAACAGTAGACAAAGCCATGAAGATGTGATTCAGGTGGTCATTGCCATCAACTTTGATTGTCTTTTGTTTTGGATTTGCTAAATTTCGGTTGCTAAATTGGTGTTTCTCATCTTTTTTGTAGACATTTTTCAAAAACCATGATCTCAATACTGGCTTTCGGATAAGTCCGAGGTAGAGCCCTTTAAGAGCCTGTTAACAGACCTACCTTATAATATATTACTAGCGTGTGAAATTTATCCCAAATCATGTGAGATATTGCCGACTGTTCCAAACAATCAAGACGGGGGGAAGAGTCTGATTCAGTTGTTCGATGTCTTCCGTCCTTGACCTGCGTCTGCGCTGTCTTTGCCTTCCACCAAGGTCCTAAATTAATACTCATTTATCATCGTCTCGTTTTCTATTCCACAACCCTGCCCACGTATCCCATTCATTCTCTATGGATCGATTTTCTACTCAGAAGCTTCAGTGAACCGCGCCGTCAGACAGCTCTCCTCCGACTCCCTCATACCTTAAATGTGGACTATCTACTGTATTATTTTGACTCTTGCACACCGGTGATATGAAACTGGTGACGCAATTAGCACAATGGAGGACAGCTTTCCTCCGCTGCCTGGCGCTACCAGGCCTAGTGGCCTAGTGGGCGGAGGAGAAGCAGGGGCCTTAAACCACCAGCAAACAGGAGAGGACCGTTTCAATGTCACGAAGACAAGAATATTATGCTCCGATGTTGATGTTGTCTTGGAGTTCACGCCTTCGCCGTCATTTGGTGCTCGGAAATTTGCGCATACGAAATACCTTATGGGTGTGTCAAGCACAGCTTTGAAACAATCAAGCGCATATTTCAGAGTGATTTTAGACCCTGAGAAGTTTCGGGAAGGGAGAGAACTTTTTGAAAAGACGGCTCAATTAGATACGAAATATGGAGCTGGTGATGTGTCTATGAATGATGAGGCAGCTGCTTTTGCAGAATTGCCTACAATCAGGATCGAGTTGCCGCCGCTTGCGGGTGTGTTTGATAAGGCAGATCTAATTGAGACGTTTTTGAGAGTGTTATTTCTTGGCAGTGCAAAGTCGCACGATGACCAGCATATACAAGATATTCTCAATCACCTTGCGAAGAAATCGATTTCATTCGTGGCGAATTTAATCATTCTGTCTGACAAGTTTGGCGGCCAGGACGCGCTCAAACGGGCTCTGAATGTTCCTCTAGACGGTGTATCCAAATCTGTGGGCCAAACGCTGATGTCCAAGACACTACGTCGTCTCCAGGCTTCCCGGATTGAGGACGAAGAGCGCACACGCCAAGCCATATATTTTGCCTTAATTCTGGGACTCAATGACGGTGTTTTGGCTTTCACACATATGCTAATCATTGACGGTTCCAGGGAGTGGGTATATGGCGCTAGAGATGGATGGGTCGGAATCGATAGGCCGATATGGTGGCATCTTCCGCACGGAATTGAAGGTATGTGCTATCTTCTGAATCCCTTGCAATTGATAAATATCCCCGCCCACTGCTTCTTCGCTATATATTGGCATAAAAACATCTAAATCACTCACATATACCCCTAATGGCACCGATTTCCAGAGGAGCTCCGCTTCCGTCACGAATCCATCTTAGATACAATCACAGATTTACAATCCCATTTTCTCCGCGCCTATGGCGCCCTTCTCCCGGAATCTCCACACCCCGCCCAAATAACAGACCCCAGTACATCTGCATTTCCACCACAGCCACCACAGCATTCAACGCGCCTGCAGTGCCGTCGAATGTACGAAAATTCCCGCGCCTGCGACTCATTCCATCTGGGAGAAATTATCCGCTTTTTCACCACACGAGCCAAAACCCTGCATCTGGAATCTACCTTACCATCGCACATGCACGATTCTGGCGATTCTGAGGGCGAAAACGAAGGCCATGCCACTAACAACACTACTAACTCCACCCAACCTCCTCCGCCACCGACAAACATAGCAACCCTCCTCGCCTCCCTCCGCCAATGCCCCGAATACCAAATCGACCCCAACCACATCGGCTGCGGTCTGCGCCGCCGCCTACTCCCAGCTCTCGACTGCCTCGCCAGCTTTACAACAAACAGCACCAATGCGGTCGGCATTTGCTCGTCGCATTTCAATAGCGGCAACAACAACAGCAATAGCACTAACCCATACGCGTTCATGGCAACGAGGCGCGCGAGCGTGGGTTCGTGGCGGAATCATGCGTTCCGCGATGCAGTCATGGTCGGCATTGGGGCCGGGAAAGTGGATTCGATCACGTACTTGAATGACGGGCGTGCGAATGGACCGCTTGCGGAGACGTGTACGTGTGTCGCGAATGCGGAATTGGCGAGGGCGGCGTTCACGTCGCGGAGGAGGGTGTGGAATTTGTGAAAATGGGGAAAGGATGTCTTATTGTTGTCCATGTACATGTACATATAATACATAGTACCAGCGCCAGGGGTCGGGGAAGTGGAGGAAATGGTTGTGGTTTTAGCTTATCATGCGGGAGGGATCTAAACATAGATGTTGGTTTATATCTTTTTTATTTTACTGTAAAACATGCGTTGATAACTATTTTTTTATGCTTGATAAATAATATTCCTCTATTCGCCGAGGTCCTTGGACTACTTGGAAGAATGTTTTCCGTAGGGTCGATTCATTTCCTGTAGGATAGGTTTTGCAAGTCTAGACCATGTTATCGAGAAGATGACAACTAGAGAAAGTAAACCACCTATATTTTAGAAAAAAACAAATATACATAGAAGTAAGCTAAAAAGGGGCTTTAACGTACACAAATCCATTTTACTCCCAATATGAGTACCTGAAAAAGTGGGAATATAATACCGGCAGCACAGACAAAGTGGGGAAAGAAAAGAAGAAAACAAAAAAATCGCTATCTGAAAACAAGAGGGTTACTTTGCCATACCAAATTAAAGCCATAGAGAAAAGGAAAAACACTGCTCAGCAGAAACTCAACATGATCGGGGGTTAGGTTCGATGCTAATAAAAGTAGATGCCTAAATTTAGGGTAGGGATAATAGAAAGTGATTTTTCGAAAATGGAAAGTTGTATAATAGATATAAAGGGGAAGAAGGTCGGAGGGTGCGATAAAACATCTTGGAAGAGGATAGAGGTAAAGGAGGAGAGGAAAGTAGGTAGCTACTGGTAATAGTCGAAGATTTGCCTGGTAAAACAATATCAAAAGATCGGACCGTTATCCCAAGGGCGTCTAACGCCAATGTGAACCCAAACCTACAAAACTTTGGAAGGATTTGGAAGCGCAGGTATATATTACGAGGGCCACACGGTCAAGGTATCATCGTCATATATCCCCCAATATTCGTTACAACGCCGGAGTGTTTTCCATGCATAAGCATGGTACCGTACCAGCGCAGCACGAGGGAAAAGAAAGAGAGGTAAGCATTATCGTTATTTCCATCACCTACCGCGGAACGACCACGGTGGTATTAACTCTTCCATCGGCGCCAACGGATGGATTACCGTTGTGAAGTTTGAACGATATTCATCCGGAAGACAAAATCGGTTAACAGGATTCAAGAAGCGAAGCCTTATGAACATCCGTTGCCAGTCACATAAAACTCAACCAGAGCGGAAACATCACATAGGCGGCGTGAAAAGGCCTAGAGCAGTACTAGGCATGGAAGATAAAATAGAACCCCATTGAAGTTGAGACAGAGAATAAAGGCACCATTTCATTTTTCGGCGGGAAGAAGGGGTATTCGAAAGCCAGTTTCAATAGTTCAAGAGGGGTGGGAGGGAAGGGAGGATAACTGGAGATCGGACTGGAAATTGAATGTTAGTACATACTTACCTTGAAAATCGTTTCTGCTCGACAGGTGTCTAGTTAATAAGAGCTGATTGTGTTAGCACAAAAACGGGGCTTAAGGGTCACTGCGGTGAGTTAGTTTTGTTCAGATATCCATTAGAAACGGCGGCGTATATGACGAACGTGGCCGCTAAGCTGTGCATTACTGAGTATCGCTGTGTTGAAGACCCCAATATGCTACTCCGGCCGATGTCGTTTTGTGTCTGGCGTGGAACCCTCGACATCATTAATGCCAGAATCTATGAACGAACGCTTTGTTGATTTAGGGCTTGCACGCGCGGGAAACTCGTCTGTCTCAAGGACGGCTTTGTCTGAAGTTGTTGGGGTGGGAGATTCATGGAAATTCCCATCAACTGTAGGGCCGTCAGTAGCATTTACTTCAACTAGCTCCGAAGTGGGCCCTTCCACTGGGTATGGCTCAGCTCCCTCGGTGCAATAAAGGGGTTCCTGAAGCGCTTCGTGCAGAGGGGCAGTTGGTGAGCCAATAGCAGCTATCGCCTCATGAGCTTCCACCACGGGACTTTTAAAGAGATCTTCATCAATCTCGAAGAAGTCATGGGTTAGTTCCGGAGTTTTTGGAGCATCTCTTGTGGGACATTTAATCACCAACGCAGGGTTGGCTGCTTCTCCGTTGCTCATCGGTACGGCATTTTCCTTGTTCTCGG
This sequence comes from Blastomyces percursus, assembly GCA_018296065.1. Classification (NCBI taxonomy): domain Eukaryota; kingdom Fungi; phylum Ascomycota; class Eurotiomycetes; order Onygenales; family Ajellomycetaceae; genus Blastomyces; species Blastomyces percursus. Next base: position 12,732 of record JAFEJD010004782.1, read on the forward strand.
TTTCGCGAACACCTTCACCGGGTTCGAAAATTTCACCTTCATCCAGCTTGCCGTTGTCATGGTCGGCAATAGCTTCCTCTCGCGGCATCGCGTTATTTGTTCCCAAATCGATTTCAATGTGCATATCCTTATTGGTTGTTGATTGAGCATAAGTATCAGAACCATATCCATTGTCTAGAGAGACGGTATGGCTTTCCGTGTGGTCTTCTTCATGTTTAACGTCAGCGCCACCATCTTGGTATTCTTCTTCAATATCGTCTTCCGCTTCGGCTTCCAACTGGTGTGGCGCGTTGTTGAACTCGTATCCTTGCACATACTCTTCCGACTGTTGATCAGTTGATTCATCCCTTGAAAGGTCTACAGTTGGGATTTTCATAGTTTGCGGTAGGATATGGCTTTGAGAAGCCGCATCCTGGGGCTCAGTTGCGACTTCACCGTGTTCGCTTCTTACGTAGTCCTCTATCGTTAAAAGTTAGCAACAATCGAAATAATCACAATTTATCTACTGAATGAACATTTTGCGTACTTTCGTGTACTCGCACTTTTTCTTTTCCCCCATCCCCACCTTGGCCATGTTGTATATCGTTACATTCCTCAGCATTCTGTGACGATTCGATGCTACCGTGGCTAGGCGCTTTGGTTGGGAAGTTGCCATGAACGACTTGGTCGTCTTCGTCAGTAGGTGCAGAAAACCCCGGTTCCGCCTGCACTGGTAAATCTTGCTCTGGGGATTCGATTGCCGGGCTTTGGCTTGTCGAAACATGTCGTGGGCTCCTAGTTGCGCTTTCAGAGGAGATTTCTTCTTCATCAGCAGGTTCTACAAGGTGAGAGTCCGGCTCAGCCGGCGAGTCGGAGTTTTCTGTGGTTAATAATGGCTGTTCATGTACTTCTTCATCCTCCACTTTATGTTCCACACCTTCTTCGGTTTTGTCGATATCATAATCTTCCCATGTTAGATAGGATAATCCTTTACCCTCATTGGCAGCTGCTGCAAGGCGAGCGAACTCAGCTGTGAAAGTGGCCCTTGAAGAGAGTGTTAGATATAGAGGCTCAGGTTCGTTGATACCATCATTGGAGCAAAGATCAAGATAAACTTGAACAATTTGGACCAAAGATGTCGTGATTATGGGGGTAGAGTTCTAAAAATTCGTTAGTATATTTTGCAAGAAGGGTAAGAAGATAGAGATCGTTTTTACCTCAGGTAAATGCAATCCAAGACTTTCGATGTCCAGTATTAACTCTTCGTCCTCGCTAATATGCTCACCTAACACTTGTCGGCACGCTCCAACAAGCTCCGCTACTGGAGCATTTGCTAGTCCTTCATCTTGTAGAAAGAAGGTTTCTGTTGGGTCATTTTCTCCAGGCGGGAACAACGATATTTCGCTATCCTGGTACAGTACTTTTACTGGGTGTAGACTGCTGTCTTTTTGGATCTCATGTACTTCGCCCTGTGTTTCGTAGTCTTGTACTTCAACAAAATGATAACTCTCAGTAGTATCTGATTGGTTTTCCTGGTCCAACGGCGAGCGTTTCTGTCCTGCAGATTCTGTTTCTTGATGCTCAGATTCTTGAGCTGTAGTGTTTTGAGATTCGGGTTCTGTTTGACCATGCTCATGTGGATCTTCCAAACCAGGCTCAACGTCCTCACCATATTTTCCGAGGTCTCCACTTAGGTGTGCGGCGTCTGCGTTCTCCACACCCAGCGAAGCACCATTACTTTCCTCTACGGTAAACTCCCCCGGGTATTTTGGCTGAGCAATAGTAGTACCTTCACGGGCGACAAGGTGCTGCTCAGCCACTGCTGGTGCGTTGGAAATTTCAGTTTCGACGTGATCTAATTTGGAGACGGTTTCTGGAGTAGGGCTTTTGGCGTTTTCGGCAACCTTCACTTCTTCTGTTTCCCTTCCTTCGTCTTTTCCTTCTTCTCCTCCTTCCGCTTTCCTTTCTTCTATCACTTCTTTCGTAATGGGTATGTCTGTCTCCTCGAAATCGCTGTCAGGGATAGGGGCATCAATGTCTTCCTCGTAGTCGTCTTCTATCTCTGCCTCATAATCCATCGGATTATTATAAGCAGAATCTTCATCGAGTTGATAGTAACCTTGCTGGTATTGATCATATTCTGAAGCCAATATATCTCCGTCCATAAATTCGCCATCTTCCATATCTGCATCGTATGTGATATTTGCATCAGTAGTGGGGTGGTCTGACGCTGTGGCAGAAGCGTCATCCACAAGAACATCATCATCTTGCTCAGGGTTGCGCTCCTGGGCAAGGTCAAGGTCAATTTCGATATCATCGATATTCCCGGGATTCCTATGCCCTACATCTGAAGCCACGTCCATACTGTCATCGACGACAGTGGGCTCCATGGTTCGCGGTAAAGTTATTGTTGCTTTCTTCTTGTTAGGTCACAGACTGGGCATCATGACAAGCAGTTTATTGTTCAACTTGTCTAAGGCCACAAAAAATACGCGGGTCGGAGAGCCTGCAGGGAGACATTTGTTGGGTTGGAGATGGGCAAAGGTGAGGGGTTTAGAGTGAGCAGTCCAATGAAACGAGAGCAGAATCCGTTTCAAAAAAAATCGCTAGCTGATAATAAAAACGAACTGAGAAAGATAGAATCGGTTCCCGAAGCCCAACACGAGGTTATTGTTGCTGTTGAGGGCTACTGTGGATGGAAGTGGAGAGGAAGTGGAGAGAAGTGAAGTCGGACTTCCTCTCGTAAGCGAGACGCAAGAACCTCAGAGCCGCGTGGTGCACGGACCACCTCGCCTTCCATCATACGGGCGGGCCAGCGTTAAGAAGACAACAATCCTTTTGAAGCCGGCTCATTCCAGCACTGTTTCTTCACATCCCTATCCGCTATTACTAGCAATATATTTTCCCACTTCATCTCGCCCGTTTGTATCTATATATATACCTTGAGAAGATGGTAGGTTTCATCGGCAGATGGCGAAATCGTTATCCCTTTACTGACGCTCGAACTGCCGAAACCAGGTCATCTTCGCAGCGTCGATATGTACCCGAGGGGGCAAAGCGGTGCTTTCACGCCAGTTCCGTGAAATTGCCCGCTCCCGGATAGAAGCGCTATTGGCGTCATTTCCAAAGCTCGCAGACTCTGGCACGCAGCACACCATCGTCGAGCAAGATAATGTCCGATTTGTCTACCAGCCATTGGACGAGCTATACATCGTCCTTATCACAAACAAGCAATCCAACATCCTCCAAGATATAGACAGTTTGCACATTTTCGCCCAGGTTGTCACAAGCATTTGCAAAAGTCTCGATGAACGGGAGATATTACGGAATGCATTCGAGCTGCTTAGCGCGTTCGATGAGCTTGTTACTTTGGGTTACCGGGAAAACCTCTCCTTGTCACAGATAAGGACATTCCTCGAAATGGAAAGCCATGAGGAGAGAGTGCAGGAAATAATTGAAAGGGTATGTGATATAACTAGCGTAATAATAGTGATTTGACCATATAAATTCCTAACTCCTCCGCAGAACAAGGAACTTGAAGCAAGCGAGGAGCGAAAACGCAAGGCAAAACAGTTGGAAATGCAGCGCAAAGAAGCCGCCCGCAGTGGTCGTGGCATGGTCCCACGAGCCCCATCATACCCAGTGTATACTCAGCCGACTCGGGCAACACCTGCTGAAACGTTCGACTCCTATGAGGCGGAGAAAAAGAAGACTTTTGCTAAGTAAATTTGAACCCATAATCCTCACGCGACAAGTTCACTTTGTCCACCCCACTAACGCAGTTACAGGCCAATGGCTGTTAGGGGCAAGGGAATGCAGCTTGGAAAGAAATCTAAAGCAACCGACATTTATGAGAAAGTCCGGGGAGACCTCGGCCCTGAATCTGAGGAGAGTCCGTTGGTTTCTCCCGCTACAGCACCTGCCATTTCAGATAATTTGGCACAGTCCCGCGCCTCTCTTTCCGCCGACCGCGAGCCTATCCATGTTACTGTGGCTGAGTCCGTTTCCGCCAAACTCTCCCGTGATGGTGCGGTGAAGTCGTGGGAGATAAAGGGTGATCTTCAACTGCGTATCACGGATGACGCATTTTCGAAAGTGAAACTTGCTTTGAAAGCCAACCCTACACACGGGGCTGTTTTCCGTACGCATCCCAATGTTGACAGGGCCCTGTTCACAAACTCCAAAGTGATTCAACTCCGTGACACTTCGAAGAGTTTCCCTCACAACATTTCAATTGGAGTCTTGCGATGGCGTGTCACTGGCACAGACAATACAGATGTCCTTCCAGTTACATTTACAGTTTGGGTAAACAGAGGTGCTCAATCAAGCACAGTGACCGTTGAGTATGAGCTTAATGGTTTAGACCTATTGCGAGATGTTGTTGTAACAATACCCTTTGGCACTGTTGAACCCACTGTGACGAATTTTGACGCGATTTATGAGGTAACTGGAGATAGCCTAGACTGGAACATTGGTACCATTGATGATTCAAATCCCTCAGGCAGTTTCGAGTTTGAGTCTGAAGACCCTAACAGTGATGAGAACGAATTCTTCCCAATGACTGTCCGCTTCCAGAAAGAAACTCCATTTGTGGATGTTGATGTGCAGACAGTGTCGCTTTTGGAGATGGATGGGCAGATGGTGAATTTCTCAAAGGATTTCAAAACAATTGCGGATGGGTACGTTGTCGAATAATTGAATTTGCTGGCGGTTATAATTTTGTTCCAACACCTTTAGAATATTGATTTCTACATCTCTATTTGTTGCTTCATACTTTCTGCGGCGCTTTTCGAATCCGTTTATTGTTTTTTTTTTTTTTT